>JABSTQ010002466.1:0-45412 GCA_013358835.2 Ixodes persulcatus | reverse complement strand
CCTGTAAAACCGTAATGCACATGGGAGAAAAATTGACAGTTTGCCACAAAGTCTTCCATGGGTCGGTGGCTCCAGATCTCTAAATACATTTGTAATGAGGAATGTTCTTGAATAGAACTTAGGCTTTGAATTTGACAGTTTAAATATCCATGAGGAACACTATACGTAACTGATTTTTTTGCGACATATCAGAAATGGCGCAGCACCGTCATCCTTGCATACCTAAAAGAGTTGCATACTTTTAGCATGGCATGTGCTATTCTGATACCCATACAGCCCTCATTAACAAAATTTTGTCTATAGAGCTCTTTCTGTGTTCTTAACTCGCACGACAGATTGGTAGCTTGAATTCTCACTCGGCATCAACACTTTCTATATATTGATGTAATAGTGAAAGACAAGATGTATTGGCTTGAGTACGGCTCGACAAGCACAATGTGAAAAAAAATTACTGTCGAAAACTCAAATGTCAAAATAAAAATATTAGGTAGAATGTGGATACAATTATAGATATGGTAATAAATAAAGTTAGCACATTGAATATGAAGAATATGTGTTAGACGTACATTCAAGAAACCTGTTGCATCTATATTCAAGCAAATTATTTCAGAGTACCAAGCGCTACAGTCTCGAGAGGGAGTTCCGTGAATGATTCTACCGAAATGAGTGTAGACGGAAAAAGCAGTTTGATCTGCGACAATGAGCGTTACATAAGGAGGTGACATGCAATTGTTACTGTTACAGTGCCGACCGTTTGAAACTGTCAGCCGCGTCATTCGGTGAGTTCCCTCCGTACATTACAGGGTTTGGCTCTCTCGAATGCTTTGCAAGAATGCTGATGAACTGGAAATATCTACCATAGTTCTAGAAAAACTATTTCCAAAATCTTATCTCAGCATCGTAAAGAATATAAAAAGTTTCTAGAGACAAGCTTAGTGCAAGAGTTCAATAAAATAGTTTGTTCTATGAAACCATCTTGCCGTAGTAAACATATAAAGTTCCCCAGCTAGAGCTAGTCATTTTGGATGATTGTGCCCACTGCACCACATACAAATTTAATTTGCGACCTACAATATTTAATGGCTCAACCAACTCTGAATAAGTGGAACACTTGACATTAAAGATTGGTCTCACCATGACTCTCTGCAAACATCCACATAATAATTTCCATGAACCTTTGTATTTCAAGAAGACATTTGGTGCGAGCTGTTTAAAACACCATAACACTTTTTAACACTAAAAGAAAGCCTGTAGTGGGCCACAACTTAAGCAGTTTTCACTTCATTATGAAGAGCAATTACACATATGTGAGCCTTCAATATAGACCTGCACTGAATTGTTTTCTTAAGTAGAACGTGCTATGCTCTGTTCACTATATAAATCTTTGCAAAGCTGACAATGTGCAAGTTCCTGTTTTTTTATATTTCACATCTCCCAACTGCTGGGCACGATAGGTACATAAGATTGATGACACCAACGTAACACAGTGATTATTTAAAAAATTTGTTTGGGTATAGCACGAGCGAAGCCATTTGCGGGAAGTTATTTTTGTGACACCGTTGAACTTACATCAGCGGGCTTTAGGTTCACATGTTAATCATGTCTGCAGACTCCTTTTTGTAATTGGAACTCCATCCAACCTAAGATTTGAATATGCCTTTTGCATTTTAGGCTTAGTAGTGCTTTTGCTGTTTCACTCAAGGAACAGGTAAAAAGAATGCTTATTTCGAGTGGCATACCTAACACCTGGTGGCACGAAGACTCCCCTGTCGTGACGCTAATCAAGTCACAGGCAGAGAGATACTGCGATGCTCTTGTTGCCGGGATTACCTCCCCCCCTGGGTCCTGGCCAGACGACAGAAGATTGAGTCCAAGCTTGTGGCCACTAGGATCTCCAGACCTTGAGGCACCCAGGTAGCTGAAAATATAAACAAATCACAATCAAGTACTTGGCAGAGATACATTACAATGAATGGCATATTCTTTCGTGATCAGCACATAGATCCTTTAATTTCTACACTTTGTACTTGTACTTACAAAAAAACTGCTCCTTTACTACCACAGCCATAGTCTCCGCCGAGGACAAGGCCATGCAGGCCTTGAAATGATGGAATTAAGGCAAATGATTAAACGCATTCGTTTAACCCTCTTTCACCCCAACCTGAAAGATTTGTCGAATATTCATATTCAATCGTAAAGACTATAAAAAATACTACTACATCAATGCACAGCCGTATACTGGGAGAGTTTACAATACAATACAATACAATTTTTATTTTTCGTCAAAGTGAATTTCGCTCAACGCCCATATAAGCCGATGAGGCTTGTGCGTGGGCGTTTGGCCAGTGGGTGTGGCGACGAAGGCGCTCGAGAGGCGGGAAGGGGGGAGAGCGCCGAAGGAGCGAGAGAGAAAGAAGGCAGCAAAGAGACGACCGCCATTTTGACGCAACGCTGTCGGCGCGGAGCACTGTTGAGGCTATGCGTTGTCTGCTACGGGCTTATTTCTTTTTCGCCTGACTCAAAGTTTGCGTTCGAACGTGGAAGAACCAATTCGTTAGCTTTTAAAGCCACCGAGGAATAACATTATATCATTTTGTTGCGAGAGCCTGATAATAAAAGTAGAGGACCAAAATTTGTATGCCTATCCCATGCATTCCGCCAGGCGAATGAATGAAAATGGCTGCCCTCCCCCTCAGCTGGCAACAGTCAAGAGTTCACGCGCCTGCGCTCACGCCTCTCGCTCTGCGCCGTGGGCTGATTGGCTCACTCGGGAGGGGGACATTACAGCGGCGAGATCATAGACTGGCCAAACTCACCCCATATATGGCTCTGCTGGAATGGAAAGATTTTTCTACCCTCATGTTCAACGAGTGTCGACTGGGGATACCAGTTCATACACTAACTGAGAATGAGGGTAGAGTGTACCAACAAAGGGCAGGCGTCCGGATAGAAAGATTTTAGTTGGCGCACCAAGAGGCTAACCGATAAAAATGGGTACTACTCTGAGCAAAATGCCAAAAAAGCGCCGATCTCGACTTAGCACTAACAGCAGCACACAGTATCTATTATACTGACTAAAGGGTACTCAAACTAAATATTCTTCCCGGCTTGCATTTTAGGAAAATCTCTGAATTTACAAGAACTATTAAGACAACTGCTAAAAAAAGCAATGGCAAAATCAGCAATTGAATTTGCCTGCTCTCCAGTAGCACATCTATGGCAGGTAGACCTGCAGAATGAGCAAGCAGTCTAGAAAAACGGGGTATACCTTATGTATCTTTTTTTTTCGTGCTGCAGAGCAAGTGCTGAAAGGAGGTTTCACGGCATCCATTTTTCACAAACAAATTTCTTGCAATCAGTTGAGAACAAGCTTGAGCAGTGAACTTGTCCTTGACACTGGCATAACGTTTTAGTGTTGCCCGTGGAGACTGAAATAAATTTGTAAATAAAAACAAGGAAGACCAACTTTCATAAAAAAAAAATCTGTCACTTTAGCAAAGAAAAGTTATCTTGACACAAATATGTGGGATACAGTTTTACAGCGTCTGTTAGTGTGCTTAACCGATGTTGAGGCAAATCGGCGACAATGAAAAGAAAACGCCCGAGTAGCATTAAGGAAAAGACAGAAAGGATGCATACCTACAAAAAAAAAATTAGAACGACCACGGGCAGGAAGTTCTGGTGAGGCTCTTGGAGTGACTCCCTGCAATGGGCCTGCACAGACCACAGAACAAGATCGGTCAGAGCTTGCAGTCATAAGGTGCTTCATACGATGAAGTTCCAGAAGCAGCTGCAATTGGAAGCAAAGTGCATTTCCTTTCTCTGCAGAACGGAGAGTTTAATAGATAGCATGCATTCATTAGGTGATATAGTCATGAATGCATCGACTTTTCAATGCAGCACTATATCACCGAATTGTTAACCGTGCCGGGCAACACTAAAAACCGGAAGCATTATTCCAAACTATCTCAGCTTAAAGTTAACCACGGCAGAAGCTTCAAGCCATCCTTAAAAATTCAGTGCGGAAAGCAAGCCATGTGACCTTGTAGTTGGACTCCATGGTACGTCGAGCTTATAATCATGTGTCACGCTGTTTTTGCTGCAATGGCTTGTAGTGTCAAAAGTGGTCCACCTTAAAGAGGTACAAAGTATAGACGTTTGTAAGTGGGGCCCTGGCCTAGCATTCACCTACATTGCGAGGTAGGACGTTCCAACCGGGATGTTTGCTGCCTGTAACCACACGACCAGCTTGTGCCTAGCGATTGTTCGAGCTGATATATTATACTGATATATTATCCATACTGATATATTAACTAAATGCAAAACAATTACCTGGCAGGCATTATATTTTTAAACAGGCTGGGTCGACTCCTCATTTAGTCGAAGAAGTCGATGCGTAATAGGACAATACGAACAAAATTATGGGTTAGAATTCCTTTCGCACCCCCAAAATGATGTGTTTTTGAAGGTAAGATACACAAGGTACTTGATTTAGAAAGTGCCTCAGCTGTACAAATGCATATGCACTAAGGGCACTCGCCAAGCCTATTCTCCTCAGCTCTGTCCAGGTTAAGCCGAGTTAGAGTATGGGAGTATACGCTCACTGACAGAATGATAAAGGCAGGGAGAGGTCTTAGTTGTTCTGCCACCAGCCCCCCTGCTACCTTCGATGACGTTTCAGCGTCTCATGAGCCTCGAGTGAGCACGTCCATTCAAAGCGGGGTGAAAAGTAGAAGCGCGTGCTGGAGGAAGCCCAGCCATTCTGTTTTTGACATCGACTATACTACATGTTTTAGTATGACATATTTTTAAGTGAGTAAATGTATTGCAAATATGCAGTCCACCTTTGACCATAATACAGAATTTTGATAAGGATAACAACAGTCTATGCGTATTGCCATCCACCATTTTCCAAAAAAGTGCTCCTGCCTATCGGAACATCTACACTTTGGTGCGCGAGTGGTTTCAGGACTGAGAGGCTAGAAAACAAAGCGCTCGCAAGGCTTGCCTGGCCCTTTCAACCATGCGGGTACATTCGTCGCAAATCCCCGATTTCTAGCAAAATTGTTTTAAAATGAGCAAATCCTGTCCACGCCCGAGGTAGACCACTGAATCGTGATTCCCCCATATTGTGCGAATCCTCCTTTAAACTGCGGTACAACCTGCAAATGAACTCTGTTGTGCTGCGGCACGCGTCCATGCTGCCTGCTACAGAGGAAAACCACTGTTTGTGTTGAAGACGACATCCCACAACGTACAGGCTACAACGTTTAATGAACCAAGATAAAATTCATATCATTCAATAGACACAGATAGGCTCACAAAGGGACGACACCATGATTGTTGTTGTTGGTTTTACTCTTGCCTACGAACAAAAGTGACCTCCTCTTTTCTCCAATGTACAGCAAACCCCTTCTCTTTGTAGCCCCTATTTCTTCTCAAATTGGTCACAGAGGACATAATCGCGGCCACTAAATTTCGCAAAATTAAAGGCCGCGAAAATTAAGGGCTCGCCAACATTAAAGGGTTTATAGTACTTCCGTGTGTCACATGATGTCAACATTTCAAGGAGGCTGAAGGTATTGGTTTAAAAAAATTGGCCTATGCAAAAAAAAAAAAAACGCCCTTCTCCAGGTTAGGCACGCGAGGTTCTTTTGCACTCCCTATAAGGTGGCAGATTTGTTTCGGCAGAGCTTTTGGTAAAACGCAGTCTCAAAACTAGATATACTTGGCGTCAACTATTTTGTGTTGCATTGTAAAGGCTAGAGTAGCTTCTACAGTGCTTCAGCTCAGCACTTTTGCGAGAGCATGTGGTTTAGTGTTGCATCTCATTTGCATGGTCTAGAGAAACTAGAGCTGACAGAGTTGGGAGCATTCCGGAATAACAAAACGCCGACTATAGAAGCATTGAGAGATGCGCACATGCGAACTGTGCATTTCTTAAAAGTGGATTCGAGCAAAGGTAAAAACAATATGTGTACTTACGGCGGCCATACTTGCCATCCTCAAGCATGATAACTTGTCCCTCGGTAGCACCATCCAGTAAGAAGCACCAGCAACACGACTCCTGGATTGAATGACGACCCGCCTCAGGTCTTGGAAGGAGATCCGAAACACTGCTTTAGGCCAGATGTTGTACCTGGTGGGGCAAGGGCTAAAAGTAGAAATTAACAAATTTATTTGAAGTGATACATTCCTATAGCATAAACTCTAGGATAGCAGGATTTTTTAAGTCAGTGATGTGTTTTAATTAAACACAGAAATGGTTGGTTTATATGATGAACCAGCAGCCCCCGTTTTGCATAAGTGTAACGCAGTGTCTAACGTTACGTCCGACGGAACCCGAAATAAAAATTAAAGTTACCGTATTTATTTGAATATAAGTCGACCTTTTTCTTTTTTTTTTTCGGAAATCGTGACCAAAGAATTTCAACCTACCTGCAAATTGTCGCCGCAAAGCGGCGTAAGCGCAGCGCGGCGTATAGCTTAACGCGCGCCCCCGTTATTCACTAAAACATCGATTCGCTCAAATGTCGCTGTTCGCTAAAACGTCATTCACTCATGTGATATGGACCTGTCATAGGGGTAGGCAGAGCTCTGAATCAACAATCGCGACGCGAGAGCCGAGTGCGCTGTGATTTGGCCGCCCCCGCTCGCTCCGTTGGCTCGCACTGTAGCGTATGCTTTCGAGTGCCGATTATTTGACCAAGATACAGCACGCCGCTTTGTCGCCGCGAATCATTTGTCCGAATGCCTGCGAAACCGTAACACCGTTTGGCACATCCAACGCTGCGGCGCCTGGCAACTGCACGCAGCGGCGCGCAGTTGTCAGCACTTGAAAAAGGTTGTTTGCAACAACCGCTTAGCAGATAGATTAAGAAGGCATACCATAAGCGCATACAAGCCGCTACGTTGGGCCACCGGTGCTTGCGAAGGGCTCGCGCAGCAGCGCGCAGCTGTCAGGCGCCGCAGCGTTGCATATGCCTCAGCTTCGCAAACATTCGGACAAATGGTTCGCGGCGACAAAGCGGTGTGCTGTATGTTGGTCAAGTAAGCGGCACTCGAAGGCATACGTTACAGTGCGAGTCAACGGAGCGAGCGCGGGCGGTCAATTCACAGCGCACTCGGCTCTGGCGTCGCGATTGTTGATTCAGAGCTCTGCCTACCCCTATGACATGTGCGCGGGTGTTCATAAACGGCTCCTCTCGACTGCACGCGGGTCAAATTGAACCAAAGTGAACAGCTAACAGCGCGATAGGAATCGGTAGCAACGATAGTACTCACAGGTAGGTCGGCACTCCCGTCGAAAAAGGCAAAATAAAGACACAAATACTATATATATATATATACAAGAAATATCGCGCGCATAAGAGAAAAGAAGCACTTAGAAGCAATAAAAAATACACTTGAACACATAAAAATAGGTAATGGAATCGAAAAACAGAGGATTAAGAGGAGGCAAGCGACAAGGCAATGCGATCTCAAGGCAGGGCGGCCAGGCGAGGAACAGTCTCTCCGACAATTCCTCGCGCGCGGGCCGGGGCGCTTGGGAAAATAGCAAATCGTCTATTACTCTAGCTCAAAATTGTCACGAACACTTGGCACACATGTTTACACTGAAGCGCACCAAACATAATTTAAAAGTAGAACGAAAACGGGACGAGATTCACTTACCGCTTCACGGAAAGACAGACACCTTCGGATCCTAAGCCTAACGGGCGAACTACGAAGGCTCCGGCGATCGGACGAGGCAAACCAGCCGCGTTGCACTGACCCAGGCTGACCACGCCTGGTTGAACTATGAGAGGCGCCGTCGAGTTGAGAACCAGAGTCGCGCCAGAAAAGGACCGCAAAACATCTGTCTTGCGAAACGTAAAGCGAGCCGACGACCCTCCCGCCGCTGCACCTTCACCTTCTCCGCGACGATGGGAAGCGGGCAAGCCGAAGCCGGGAAACTAGGCGAGCCGGGGAGCCGCGGCAGCCACTGGGCGGAAGCTTTACATTTCGGTTTCGCTTTTCGCCGACGCCGGATATCAGTTCCGGGGTGGT
The DNA here is from genome assembly GCA_013358835.2 of Ixodes persulcatus. NCBI lineage: Eukaryota > Metazoa > Arthropoda > Arachnida > Ixodida > Ixodidae > Ixodes > Ixodes persulcatus. The sequence continues at coordinate 37,363 of JABSTQ010002466.1, read as the reverse complement.
GGGTTTGCGGATGCTTGCGGCGGTTGCGACGACGGAGCCACGAAAAGACGACGAGTTGGCCGAGTACGAGTGACGGTCCATGGGTACGAACAACGGGCAGTTTGCCGCTGTCGATCGGTGATGCGCTCGGCTTGGTGTCACGATCGGTCTGTTGCCGTGCACGGGCTTTGCTATGCGGTACGGTTGGTGCGGCTGTCGAATACTTGTGGAGCACATTATTCGAGACAGTCGCCCCAAGACGTCGCCGTGAAGAGTTGACCGAGGAATTTGTGTGAGCTCATGCGTCGGTCTATGTTCCGTTTCGACATGTAGGGTATATGTAACGATACCGGTGGTAAATGTTGGACGTTTTTGTTGGAAGATGGCGGTCGCCTTTCTGCATGTATGATTTTGTGATACCGGTGGTCTTGTGGTATAAGCGTTTGTTGGAAAGATGTCGGTCGCCTACGTCATCGGACGCAAAATCATACCAGCTTCACCGAATCATATCGGCAAGAAACTGGCTGCCAGTATAGAACGAGGCGGAGCCATACCGGCGCCGGTATCTTCAGTTATGCAAAACGCCAAACCAAACTAGCTGCATCCACAATAACAAGGAATTATGGTGGCGTCATACCAGAACCGTACAAGCCGCAGGTATGTTTCTTGTACGTTTTTCCAATAGGGAGATGGGCTGGTGGTGCATTCCGCAGGACTTACAGTCGTTGGCAACAGGTGCATCGAGCTGCGCTGGATTACACCCGTCGGCGTCTCCACAAAGTATGAGCGGGGGTGTTGAGCTGGCTCCATGACAGTCGCGGTACAGTTGGCGTCCCGTACCCAGCAATTCTCGCCAGCCTGCAGAGACCGAAGTGCGCCAGCCGCGTGCCTTCGGTTGAAGTTCGATGCTTGCAGTTTCCTGTTGGCATGTCATGATAAGTGAATGGGACTGACGGCTGTCAGGATGGCTCCGCTGGTGCGATGCCTTCGGTACCCGAGTCTGCATGAGCAGCTGCGCAGTGCTTACTCTGTTTACACCAGGCGTGTTCCGGTATGCCAGAAACGCGAGGTAGGGATAATTCGCCTTCCCCAACAGGTACTTGACCGTCCTCACCATCCGTTCCATCTCCCCGTTTGACTATGGAAAGCGGGGGCTTCTTGTGACGTGGCGGAAGCCGTTGAACTCGCCGTAGGCAGAAACGTTTCTCGCAGCGGACTGATACTCGTTATCGCTCCGTATCACCCTTGGGATATCGTGGTGCGTGAAGAGGCTTTTGATGGCGTTGGTGACAGCAGGTGCTGTGGTCAAGCGCAGGCTTATGACCTCTGGGAAGCGTGACCGATGATCCACTAGAAGTATGTATTCCTGGCCATTTATATGAAAGAAGTATACTCCCACTCCGTTTCAAGGTCGACTTGGAGTCGTTGACGGCAGCACGGGCTCTGTGCTCTGCACTTTGCTTTCAGCGCACGTGAAGCAGTTAGACAACGGTGTGTCTATCTGGTTGTTGATGCCCGGCCAACAGACCGATTCCCGAGCGAAAGATTTGCATCGTTTAATGAACTTATTCCCATCGTGAAGGAGCTCCAGCATGCAGCGCCGAAGCGCGGACGACACGGCGATGCGAGACCCCTTCAGAAGCCCCTCGCAGATGCCGAGGTGCCCTTGGTACTGCCAGTACATATTGGCGTGAAGACGCAAGTGGGACTGCCGTGTCCAACAGTTGGCGCAGTACTGAAGCAAGAGACTGCACTGGCCGTCGTCGGCTTGGTACTTGCGCATCTGCTCGAGCTGCGATCAAACGATGTATGGGAGGGAACGAACAACCTCTTGGACTAAGAGATCGACTTTAATCACCCGGCTGGACAGATGGGAACTCAACGGTGCGCGCAAAAACGTATCGGCCATTGCCGACAGTCTTCCCGGTGCATAGACTACTTGGTAGTGGAAACGCATCAGCTTCAAGCGAAACCGCTGGATCCGTGGTGCCAGCAGGTCAACTTCCATGGACACCAGGAGCACCACCAGAGGTTGATCCGTCTCGAGGAAAAACTGAATTCCACAGACGTACTCCTTGAACCTCTGCCCTGCCCACGTGACCACCGAAGCTTCTTTTTTCGTTTGTCTGTACGGGCGTTCCGCTGGTGTGAGGGACCGCGTCGCAGAAGCGACGGCCCGATGCCCACCGGATGGCTGCTTCTCAAAGAGAACTGTCCCCAGTCCAAAGGAGCTGGCGTGGGCCGAGATCGTGGTCTTGTACGTGGTGGGGTAACGAGCCACCCATAGCTCTGAGCACATCACCATCCTCAGATGGGAGAAAGAAGACTGCTACGCATGGCCCCAAGTCCAAGGTAAGTTCTTGAGCAGCAAGGTTCGGATCGGAGTGGTTACCTTCGAAACAGAGGATAAAAAGCGTCCCATGTGATTCACGAGGCCCAGTAGACGACGGACACCTGCAACATTCCTGGGTGCAGGCATTACTTGAATCGCGGCCACCTTATCTGGGTCTGGAGAGACGTCTTGAGCGATGACAAGGACGTAAAGGAACTTGACGCTGGAAATGGCGAACGAGAACTTCTGCGGTTGAGCGTGACTCCTGCCATTACTAGCCGATCAAGGACTTGCCGGAGACGGCGGTCGTGCTCGGAGCTTGTCTTCCAACTGACAACTATGTCGTCAATCATATTCAAATTACCCGTCTGACCTTCCAGGATCCGGGACATCGGTCGCTGCAATTACTCCGGTGCAGTAGTGATCCCAAACGGCAGCGGGTGGAACAGTTACGGCAAAACGGGGTTATGTACGTGGTTAACTCTTGGGATTCGGGGAACAGCTTCACCTTGTGTAAATCTGACGTGGCGTCGAAATTGGAGAAAACGTGGACTTCTCTGAGCAACCCAAGGCATTGTTTCACTGTAGGAAGCACGTGACGCTCTCGAAGGACCACCTTGTTCAGGCGACTCAAATCCACGCAAAACCGGTGGCCACCCGACACCTTGGGGATCACAACCAATCCAGCACACGAGTCAGTGGGTGTGCCTACGCGACAAATCACGCCTTCAGCTTCTAGCTTATCGAGCTCAGTCTTGACGGCGTCACAGAAAGGAAGTGGAGGGCGCAGAGATACGCCCAAACGAGTAAGGCGTACCGGTTTGTTGCAGCGTGATGGTGTAGGCTTTTGGAAGCGTCCAAAGTCCCAAGTCCTGAGCCCTCGAAAAAGGCTAGGATTGAGACTCTAGTCGCCCGAGGCACTTTCAGCGACATAAGTGCCGAGCACTGGCAGAGTGTTTTAGAGCGCAGCTCTTAGGGGCCCGTTTCCGGCTTGAGCGGCGTCGCCGTCGGCTTAACCGCGAGGTCACGTGACTCTCCCTGAGGTCCCGTGACCCACCCCAAAGCCACGTGACCCCTAGGTCACGTGACCTCTAAGTCACATGACCCCCCAAGGTCACGTGACGCCCCGATGTCACGTGACCCCCCAGGCCATGTGACCCCCGAGGTCACGTGACCCCCCCCCCCGAAGTCACGTGACCCCCATGAGGTCACGTGACCACCCAGGTCAGGTGACCCCTCTCCCGAGGTCACGTGACCCCCCCCCCCCGCCTTGCCTTCCCCCCCTCCTCAAGAGCTGCGCTCTAATTCGGCGTTACAGGGAGTTGTAAACGGCTTTCATTTTTCAAGGGCCTTTCAACTCACCCTAGGTATCGCGTAGCTTCGAGGGGACGCCGGTAAACGTACTGGGCACGACGGAAAATTCGGCGCCGGAGTTCACCTTGAAGGAGATTGGGCACCCATCGACGAGTGCCTCGATGAATTTCGCGTTCAGGCATTCTTCTGTAACGGCTTGTAGCTCGATAGAGCTGGCCGAAGGCTTCTGTGTCTCCTTGCCCTTGTCGAGCTCCTTCTTGAGGCACAAGTTTTCAAAGTGGCCACTCTTGCGACAAAAGTTACAGCACTCGCGACGAGCCGGACAGTCGGGGTGAAGGTGTGATGCGCGCCCGCAGGAAGGGCACAGCTGAGTTGGTTTATCAGCTGGCGCTGGCTTTCCCTTGAGAAGGCAAGCGGCGTCAACGGCGAGCGACGACGAATCAGCCGAGTAACGAGCCTTGCGCTCGTCATCAGCCTCTTCGTGTTGGCGAACGTGCGTGAACGTTTCGTGCAAGGTCACTCGCGGATTTCAACAGAGCTGCTCCGAGAGTTTGCGGTAGGGCAAGCCCAAAAGAAAACGCTCTTGGACGAGCCGCTTTTTGACACCGGTCGACTGGTAGTTGCAGCACTTGACCATCGTTCGGAGTGGGGTAAAAAATGTTTCGGCCGTCTCACCCGATTGCTGCGTACTGGGGTGGAAGCGCGCTGACCCGTGTCCAGCTCGTTGGATGGGTGGAAGGCGGTAAACGCCTTCTTCACCGCGGCGACGTCATTGAGGTACGCCTCTCTATGCGTGGTGGTAGCGAGGGTGCACCGACTTGCGGGCCCATGCAGAAGAGCATAGAGCGCACCTCGATTTCCGTTGAAGTGGCCTAGAGTTCGGTTGCGACCGAGTAGTCCCCGTACCGTCACAGCCACAAGGGGCAAAGAACTGAGGCTGTCAAAGTCATATGGTGGTGGTGGACGCAGCGGGACCCTGCCTCGTATAAATGGAGTGGCGGACACATAAGACTTTTCCCCATTGGCCATAGCGAAGGGAAGGTGACTGCCTCAACGGTAAATGGCAGCGACAGGGCCGGCCCGTGTCCCGAAGCCGCAGACACGGGATCAGCGCAGACAAATCTCCCCCCTTCTGACACCATGTCGAGTGAGTGCCACGGCTGCTGACTCTCCAGGCGAGGAAGTGCCACTCAAAGCTTATTGAGCGCCTTTTAGAGTGATGAATGCAGTGGGGCCATCCAGTGGTACAGTGGTAAACAACACTACACCAAAACGCCCCGAATTAAAGCTGCCCCTAAATATAAAAGACTTAAGATTCGTGTGAAGACATCTTTGTCTCAAGCTTGACTTTGCGTTAATCCGGAACGTAGCACGTACTGAAATGTATGGGCTACGTGTCACTACTGGGTCGTGCACAGTAAAGACCCCAGACTAGCGTTGGTACTGCACTGCCTAAATTGCTCATCCACAGCTGGGACACAAGACGCCTGTTGTGGCAGACTAGCTTCAGGCCGTATAAACATATAAATAAACACCGAACACAGGCGAGGCTGCTTCTTTCCACTTGAACCCCAACCCTTATCGTTTTAGCACATAATGCGTTATATGGCTTGTCCCTAAACATATCCGGTTAAATGCCAGCAACAGAAGTTTACAGGCCGCCTGCCAACCAAACACTTACACTGCGCTCGTCTTTTCATTGACTGCACACCATTGCCAGCCAAACATCTCCCTCGATAGCCTTCGCGTTACTCCGGGAGGGGGGGGGGGGGGGTAAAAGATCATGGATTCAGATATACAGCCCATACAAAAAATGGTCTATGGTCGTCTATGGAAAATTATATGGCAGGCTATCACCCTCTATGGCCCTCAATGGTCGGCCATAGAAATTCATAAAAACAGCTACTGCCAGCTATAAACAAATTTATGGCCCTGTGACTAAAGACTGGGAACCAATAAATTTTCTTTACCCGCTTATAGAAAATTTTATGGCCACAAGTCTAAAGAGTGAGAACAAATAAATGGTCTTTAACCGTCTATAGAAACTTTTATGGCCCAGAGTCTAAAGACTGGGAACCAATAAAATTTCTTTGGTCGCCTATAAGACTCCGAACCAATAAACGTTCTTTGCCCGCCTATTTAAGCTTCTATGGCCTCGTGTCTTAAGACTGGAAACCAATAAATTGTCTTTTTACCCATCTATTGTAAAAATTATTGCCCCGAGTCTAATCACTAAGAACTAATAAATTTTCTTTACACGCCTATAGAAAATCACTACCGGCACTTACTTTTTTTAGTAAAAACGCTACAGGTTAGAAAATTAAAGCAATGCTAATTTTCTGTAATACCGGTGACAAACAATGACCCAAGATACGTTATCTGCTGTTGCAACCAGTCGTGAAAACCAGTAATGTTGTTTGTTTGAAAAATCCATTGAAATACTTGTGCAACAGTTAAACTTAATTATTACCCCCAAAAGTGAAAACAGATTACACTGGCATCGAACACTGCAATCAAGCAATAGCTTGATTGCAATCTTCAGCACCAGTATACTGCATGTCATCACTTCACTGTTAACGTGATTAATCAAACTTATTAAAATACAATATTGAAATTTTAGTTAATTAGCCTAATGATCTATATTTGCTTTTTTCTGGGTGCTTAATTAAGAGATGGGGGCTATTCAAAGAGACAATTCAAATAATGTATTAAGTACGAGTAATATTTGCTCCGCCTCTCCGTATTTATGCGACAAATCACGGCAGTCACCGGTCAAGTCGGATTCAAAAATAAGACTGCCATATATAGAGGTAGTGCGAACTTTCCGTACGTAGAGAGGGGCGGGGGTCCGCTGTCGGCTGCGTTGTTGATGTTGCGTGGGGGTTGTTCTGCTTGTGTTCAGTGCATTTGCGTGTTCAGTGATGTATGTGTACCTACCATGTAGCGTTCAAAAGTGAAGAGAACTTGAAAATACATTTTTTGTAGAGTGCGCTGGCTAAAGAGAGCTATTGGAAAACAAATACAGCCTTCTTTAGCAGACCATATAAATGGCTAAAGACACCATAGGAAAAGCCCTAGGCAGCTATAGCATGCTGGCTATAGATAGCCAGTAATTAGAAAAGCTAAAGAGCGCTATGGCTGGACAGTGATCGGGCCATAGACAAAGCTAAAGAGGCCTATAAAGACAACCATAAAAAATGCTAAAGACACCCATATAAATTTTGTTAGCTAATTGGGCCAAAGAGCTTAAGCCGACCATACAAATAATTTTTTATAGCCGACCATAGGACATTTTTGTATGGGAGAAGCGCTCTGATCCGTTAAATGGGCGCGCTCTTCGCTTCCCAAGAGGGCGAAAGAAAAGCACGAAAAAACAAAACAAAAACATAGGCTACATTAGGTGCTCTTTGTTTGCTAGCCTCGGTCGTGTTAAGTGCATATATTTAAATGCGCAGCTCAAAGTATAGAGAGAGTGTGAAGTTTATTGACGAGTGCCTCCTAAAGCTGCCGAGAAAATTAATCGAAAGTGAGAATGCGTTGCGTTCTCATGGGTCAAGGGGAAAAGCGGACGTAGAGGCAAAGACTCTTGCAGATGATCAATGCATTCGTCATATTGCAGCTCGTATTCAAAACGCGGCCGATAATCCGAGCTTTCCTTTTGAGCAGTTGGAAGCACTCTGCTACATAGGCGTACTGCGGCGCTCCCGCGTTTCAAATGGATCTTTTATCCGCACTGTCAGTAAGTTGCATTTCACAGTCCAAAAGGCTTTGAGCTGCAATCGTGGTGTTTTCAGTGTACACGTCCAGGGCCAATTCTACTCCCTTCCTCATTATACTTGGCTCACCTCAATTCAATTCTGTGTTGAGAATAACGAAGAACTATAATCTCGAAACAACAGTGATATGTCCAGAAGACCTTTCATGGAGCTTTGAGTTTTTATGTGAATTTTATATTCCTTGGACGGCCTTTATATACAAACGTCAGGGGTCTGCATTAGGTCGTGCGTAGCTCCCGCCCTGAGTAATACTTCTCGTCAAATGCAGATCAGGCTATCAAAGACTGTCTCAGGACCCTTCCCGTAAAAAAAAGGTTTTCAGCTATGTCGGTGATGTTCTAATTGTATACTCTGAAAATACAAGAGACAATTTTGTAGACTATATATTGGATGTCTTTGACAAGTGCGGTGTTGGCCTTAAGTTTACTTTTGAGAAACCCAAGGATGCATCTTTACAACTTTTAGATCTCTCGTTGTCTCTTCATAATAATTATCTGTGCTGGTCTTTCTCTCCGGGATCAAAAAAGTATCCTACGTTTCACGTCATTACATTCCAAAGTTAGAAAAAAGGGTATAGCTTTGTATATCTTAGGGTCGGTGCGGATGAAGTCATGTTTTTACAAAGTAAAAAATAGTTTTAAATGTAACTTGGAACGCCTAGTGTCTTCAAGATTTCCTCAGCAGGTTTTAACATAAGTAATAGTGTCCTTGTTAGGCAAAGTTATATGGGGATAAATAAACATGCCCGAAGTTCGGAGAGGTCGTCCGGTGGTGGTTTCATACGTTCTAAAATTGGCCCACAATCTGAAAAGGTGTCGAATCGCTATGAAGTTTCGACGGCGGTTTCAGCCCCCTCTAAAGATGGCCAGTATTACACTCAAGTGCGCTGTAAAGTACAAAAGCGACCAAAGCCCTGGGGCGCAAAGCGACATCAGAGAAAATTTGCTCCATGCACAGAAGGTAGTGTGTATAAATTACCCCTTATGTGTGGTAAAAGGTTATGTGGGACAGACTGATCGGTGTGTTAACTACGGCCTCTAAGAACACTACTATTCTCATCATGCCACCATAAGTGGGCAGCTTTCACTGCACAGCCAGGACTCCCCATGCACACCAAAGTTAGAACAAGCGACACTTTTGGATACATTTCCAGATCTGGCCACCAAAGAAAGCGTGGACACGTACCGTAGAGCAAAATTAAGGGAGTGTTGAGTTAGCAAGCAGTTGATAACGTTGTATAAGAAGAAAGTGCTCTTTCTAATCAGTGCTTTTAACGATTAAGTGTTACCTGATTCTCTGATCTGCCCTGCACGTGTGCCGGCGTAGTTTTTTTTTTACTTTTTTAGTTTCTTGTTATTTTTGTAAATATTCATGTTGTGAAGGTATTGTGCTTCGCTATTTTTTTTCCTTTTTATGTAAGAACGTCGTTTTTAATTTCCTCTCATAAATATCGTTTACGAGTCAACGCGTGTGTGGCCTACGTGTCTCTCTACTGTTGTCCTCTCCTTCGTACGCTCTTTTTCATAATGTCGTTTTAGTTTTGCTTTGCTTTCTGACCTTTCCAACTGTACTGTCATTTTTCACATATAGCGCCACGTATCAGCAGGCAACAAAACTATGGTTTATCTTGTAATGACACTTTTTTATCCCATGTAATATTTTTATGCGACCCCTCTATAGGTATGCTCTTTCGTTGTTTCAGAATGGCAAACTTACGTCATTAAACCTAGCACCTCATGGTGAACACTGAAATCAAGAATTTACAAATTACTCCATATTCGACGTCAGTTCAAACAAAGAGAGTTTCGAATATCCAAAGGATGAGTAAGACCGCTTAAGAGAGTAACCTCAGGGTGTGATGTTTAGATACCACTCTGTAGTAGCGTGTCTCGAGAACTACCATCTAAAAATATGTCACATGTTGGAGGCATGTAGACATCGATTCAATTTCTGCGCATAAAATAGTGTATTTTATAAATGAGTGTTTTTTACAGAGCATGCTACGGTATTACTTACACCAGCATTTGCGTTCGGCAAACGGGAGGGAACAAATTCGCCCCTTAGCCGTACTAGCCTTTCTAAGGCGGTGGTAACAAAGAATGTGATGTTTTGGTGTGTTGAAAATGTGTACGCTTGTGTAGACTACAGTGTGAGATCGGCCCTGCGTCATGCAAGGTAAGCACGTGAACGCTCCGTGGATGCCTTACTTGTGGGTGCAATAATCTGCGATTGCAATGCTCATGCGACTTTCTCAGACCCTGTTTGAGTGTGAGACGCAGTAGACGATGCCTACAGAAAACTAAACATCCCTAGCGCACAATCCTGTATGTGTACGAAATCGCTTTGTCCAATAAACGTATAGGATCAAATAAAATCGTATAACAACATACAAGAACCATATAAAAACATATAAGACAAATACACGAATATATAAAAAGTTATCAATAACTTCGTATCAGTTTCTTATAACTTCTTATATAATCGTATCTTTTTCTTATAAATCCTTATATGGTTCTTGTATGCTCTTAAAAGATAATATTGAGGTATTTAGCGCACAAGATAGAGAAAAGAAGAACAGGACAGAAAAGAACGTTTTTTTTTTTCTGTCCTGTTCTTCTTCTCTCTTCCTTGTGTGCTAAATAACTCAATATGTTAGACTACCAACTAGCCCAAATGTCAGCATTAATGTCTTAAAATATCTTATTTGATTATATGGGTTTATTGAGCAAATTGTTTTTTTATACATATACGACTTTTTACTAGGGATTCGAACGCGAAAGCGAAGAGAAGAGCCCTGGCACATCCTCGTTGCAAACGAGCACCAAACATTCGAAAATTCTTTAACACATTTTGGCAAAAAACGTGTGCCTAATTTCCTTGTTTTTTTTTTCTGTTGCTTTATTTTTCGCTTTTTTATTGTGGGGAAGCTCGGAGATTGTTTGTTTGAATGAACAGAGCACCGTGTATGTCTAAACACGCGATGTTTTACCCGTGCCGGGAGTTACACGGAGGAACTCCAGGAAGAGGTTCGGCTGACTCTGGTGTCCAATCGATGAGGAGATGAAAGCTTCGTCAGTGTTCGGCTAGCAGTCGGCCTGGCGACTTCCGTTGCTGGCACCTAACCAAATATGGTTACGTGCCAGCACATTCTGTGTTGAAGAAACCGGCACTCAAAGCGTTAGGAAGCGGTGTTAGCACTATTTTGTTTTTACAGCGGAGCTTTTAAGGGCTAGATTCCCCAGGATCGTGTCCGGTACCAAACAATTTTCGACACAAACGCGCACAAACCTATGGACAGCTACCGCCATATATAAGTGACGGCGGCAACAAGCAACCAGTGTGGTTGCCGCCGTCGCTCGTAGATATTTTTCTAGTCTTCAACAATATACTTTCCACGCCCAATTAGTTGCAGGCGCTGACGCTGGCGCTGCTGTCGGAAGGGGGTAGGCGATTTCTGCTTAAAGCCCTTTTTTATATTTTTTGCCCTCAACACGTATGCATATAAACTTTCGTTCTTGCTAATGCATCTCTCGTTAGAAAGAGACATTGGCAAGGAGATTGATAGGGTCCGCTTTGTCGAGCTTTTTTTTTAAAGAGATCGGTGTGTATCCACTAGTTCTAAAGAAACGCTCAAAAGAACAGAACTCACAGGCGAGGAACTCACAGAAAAAAAGCTTACCGGAGCAAATCTCACTGGAGATTATTTTACCCACTTTGATGCGATTGAGGTGAAAGGCTCACCAGCATTTGGAGATACCAGGAGAAATGTTATTTGTTTTTAAATATATTTGTATACAAAATGTGTCGAGATCTTTTTGCTCGTGTTCAACGTCCGATCCCGTTCGGGAGTCATCAACTTATAATAACACTAGATATGTACAAGTCAAGGAGAACACATCTACCCGTCAATATTTCAACCTCTTTCTTTCTCGTAGTACCCAGCTGCCGACGTCCTTTTTTTCCCCAAGTATTTAATTTTTAAATATGGTCTGAGAGATTGAGAAGTTCTACTACAGCACTAAAAATGAGAAGTCAGATGTTGAAATACGGGGGCTGTACAGCTCGTTCCCGACGGGTTACAATAAGTTTAATTGGGTGAAATGAATGTTGGGAAAGATCACGCCAACAAAACAAAAACAAAAAAGGAAACTATATTTTTTCGACTCTCTGCCTAACTTTCAAGTGGTACATGTGACGTCGCCCACATTGAAGAACGCGGAAAATTTGAATGTGTTTTTTTTTTAACCTGTATTTTATGTCGCTTTAATTTATATCTTGAATTTAGAGGCAATAAAATACAACGAGGCGTGGAGTTAAGCTAGTTGGTTTGAGATAATAAATTGAAAAAAACGGCGCAAAGACTGAAGACAAGAAGTACACACACAGCGCCGACTTACAACAGAAACGTTTACTTCTGAGCAATACAGCAAGTAAACATCATATTAGACAGGATGACGTAAGAAACAAACAACCCGATAACTACCCCCCATCATGCCGAAATACGTTTACACAAATAGCGCAGGACATACAGATCTATCACAATGAACCTAGAGAAGGACAGACGGCAAGGATAGCATGAAAGGGAGTGCTACCTCGCCCGGACGTTGACGCACCTCCCCGTCTACCAAATGTACACTCCGCCACAGTACAGGGGGGTCAGATACACTACCAGACATGTGCAGAAAACACACCAGTTGCAGCGGTTGACCCCACATTTTGCTCCTGTGTGTCGAGCTCAGTTCCGACAAATTAGTTGTCGCAACTTAGATAGTGCAAAAGAAACTACAGGCACGTCGAACCACTGGCGACGTTCCATAATGCCGTGGGAATGGACATACGGCATTACTACCGGCCTTGAGGTTGGTGTTTGTCTTTTCTCAGAACAATATAGCCCCTAAACAGCTTGACTAAGGACTCAGCAGCACCCAGAACCGCCCCAGTGCGAAGCGTGCACTGAACAACTTGTTTATCTGAGTCAGAAAACTATTGCCTTTAGCGCAGTTTTTTTAATTCCTTGAACAAAAAAAAATATTAGATTTTCATAAATAGCAAAGCTTGGGTATTCCGATAATGTGTTTAGTTTAGGAAGCTTGAGTAACCTCCAGAGGTTCCCTTTAAAGCTTATGTTTTGGAGGCAAAGCTGGACATCGGCACCACTAAAAATAAGTTTTTGTCTCTTCGAATTATGTAGGAAGGCGACTGAGAAAAATTAGGAGGTTTCGGGGGACTGTGAAGGAGGATATGTGTCTGCTTTAATTCTTAGAACAAAAGAAGATAGCGGTATGCGTGAAAACCTAACAAAGGCCCTGAAATTTGAGTTCATACAACATTGCAGAAGAATATTACAAATAATGCAACATTCCCCAAAATGATAATTTTTCACCGCTTCTATGTCCAACGGGAATATTTGCTGTGTTCCGTATACAACAAAAGACGGGTAGTTGTGCTCAGATCAATTAATGCAAGCAAAAAAGCTTGCAAGATTCGGAAAAATATTTATTAACTGGACGGGCACGGATGCCATTCCGCCCACAAGGATAGTCTAAAGTACAACAACACCAATTATGTCTCTAAATAAAATAGACTTTTTGTTTAGTCTAACAGTGCTATAGGGGCAATATAATGAATTCCTTTTAAAGGACTTAGATGAACGTTAACTTTAAAAAAGCTGTGCAGAACACTTCGGAAGCCCAATGTCTTCCTCCCGCAATAGCCGGTGCGTCTAGTTTGCCTTCTGAAACCTTCATTTTTTAATGCGGGCAGATTCGCGGCAGCGTACGGCATCGTCTGCTGTTATATCACACTCTATTACCACCTGGAGCGCATATAAGACGCGGAAACGAAGGCGGCGTGTTCACGTCAGTCATCGCGTGTGTCCGTGTGCTATTACGGCACCGTCTAAAACCGTGTGCAACGCTCGCAAGAAACCATCATGAAAGCAGCGTTACAGCATTCCACATGCATGTGCTATGGTCCAATACAAGCATATGTCAGCATCTCTGGATATGGTATAAAAAGCGAGCGACGAAATGAAAAATATAAGCAATGCTGTTCTTGTTGTTTTCGTGCGCAGCCTGGAGGGGTAAGCGCCATGACGCAGATTCACCATGATATGCAAGAAACCCAGTTTGGTGAGCGTCATGACGCAAAATTAAAAAGCACCCTAAACATATTCATACTAGCAAGCCAGTAGCATTGCTTAAAAAGTGAGAGCTACATGCCTTCCGGCGTAAACTGACTGAAACATACCTGGACCAACTGATGCGAGGCGAACACTTGACTGCATCTAGCAAAATGGTTCGCCAATTCTTACCTGTGTAGATTACCTCTCCGTCCTAAAATCATGGTCGCAGTCATGACGGTTGCACAATTCTCAGAGTAGCGGGGCCGCTTTTACGGGAACCGGCACATTTATTCTGCATAACAACGCGCGAAGGAACAAAAGCCAGATCAAGCAAAATAGTTGAAGTGTCACGCTAGGCTTACGCCAATCACGCGATGAAAACAAGCACCCGCTTAACGCATCCGAAGGCGTGTACTTCCGTCAGGTGTTTGCTGCAAAGTACGTTGGTGGAGATCTTCGTTTGAACATATCGGCGAACGCGAACCAATTCGCACTCATAAAAATAAACGAACTGAACGAGTTGCGTGGTGTGAAAAACTGCTTGCCGCAGACGCCGGCATCCATGTTGGTCATTGTTTGAAATTGAAGCAGAAAATGCGATCTCGTAATATTTCTGAAAGCTGTATTCCTTTATTTGTTTGTCTGTCAAGCATAAAACAATGTAACAAAAAGACTACCAAGGCGGTGACAAACAATGTTTCAACAAACATTCCACATGTCAATGAGAGCAGAGAAACGCAGCGCAGTTGGCTAAGCACGTGCCTTTATGCAACAAAATGGCTAAGTCGTTATTAATTTGCTCAAAAGTGGCCTTACCGTAATCACGAATTTGTTTTGACTGACTGTAAGGTGGGTTTAGTTTTCGACGCTTTTACGAAAAAATGCAATACTTTATTATCACTCATTCCTGGCAGATACTTTATGGCAGTTGCATATTTAAAATGATTAGTCATAATGAGGTCTAATTTATTTGCTGTGAATTCGGTGACTCTGGTGGGATGAAAAACAAATTTCGAAAGGCTAAAATCTAAACATAGGCGAGTGAACGAAGTACATTCCGCAGAATGTACATTCAAACATGAAATATCGCTTGCCCATTTGTAGAATGGAAGTCGAAGTCACCGAGAAGAAAAACTAGTGAACCCGGAAAGTGCATCAGATTGGTATTAGGTGTCATATGTAGCGCTTCAACAAAGCGTAACGAATACGAGGGTGGCCGATAACAGACTCTCATAAACCACATCTTCAGGCTAACAAGTAGGCAAACCCACGTTATTTCTAATTCACATAGAATGGCAAAAGAGAAAGGTTTAATATGATCAGCGATTGTAATGAGCACTCCACCGCATTGTCTGTCCTGTTTATCATTTCTGTAATCATTCAACTTTTTGTTACCGTCTAACAGTTCACAATTTTGTATTTTCCCGGAAAACCACGTTTCGGTTAAAACAATGACAGCAGCATCGGTGTTGTCTACAATGGAACACAATTCGTCACGTTTTTTAATACATTTCTTAAGTTGGTAAAGATAATGTTCAAAAATATGCGAGGATTGCGGTAAGCATGCCCTACCCCTCTACAGAACCTATATCGGCGGACGCGCCTGACTAGAACTTTGAGCAATAGATAACGGTAACTGAAGAGCAGTTGGCTGCGTGTTAGGGGGTACAGAGAGTCCGGAAGTACTTAGATAATAAATTGTTTTGGTTGCCTGATCGCACGCGTAACACTTGTTGTTAATATTAGCGCAGTCTAATTATACCTCTGTTTGCTTTGCAGAAATCAATTAGATGATTTCTGGCATTACATGTGGCGAGCGAGAAATGCACGCTGACTGAAATATGGAGTTATTTTTGATGCTGATCTATACTCGGCGACAACTTTTCTTGGCAATGAAGGGAATGCTAGGGGGCGGGGCGGAGCTCGTGCACATGTATCACTCCGCCAAGCATCCGGGCTTTCATTACGTCAGTTTTGGTTTCGTTTTCAGTTTTGGTTTCGTTGTAGGCATTCAAGGCAAACCTTCTATACGGCTCGTTAGTCTCTATGAAACCGTTTCCAGTGGACATGCCCGGGCTCAGAGCAGACGCCATCTGTTAAGGAAGAGATCCCGGGCACGTCCGTTTCGATGGTGTCGGTTTATCGTTCCCTCTCGTGCCGTTCATGATCTCGTGGTTCTGTGCTCCTCTACCTCCTTTTCCTCTTGGTACCTACTACCAGATCTTTAGTAACTAGAAAACTAATTTAATTTTTATATTTTTACTGTTCATGATTCATAGTGATGTGACAATTATTATTCAAATGACGAATATTAAGATTATAATTTACGTTACAGCCAAAACACAATTTAGACCCGGGGACTGTGTTCAGCTGCGTAAGAAGACAGCGTGCTTCGGCTCTGTAGCTTCGGCAGCATTGCCAAGAAAAGTTGTCGCCGAGTATAGTGAGCAGTATTTCATCCTGTAGTTTAAATGACGGAAAGTTTATAATGAATGGTTGGCATTTATATAAAAAATTTTCCTAGCCGATGAGCACGAACTATCGAGTCACCCGTGATTTGCATGTTTAGTGATGTTTGAAAAATACGCAAAATTATTTCTTCAGTCTGTGCCCACGTCTCAAATATGGTGTCGCTAACCCCAAAAATATTAAGTTATCTCGGCAAGTTTGGTCTTTCGCCTCGTCCAGTCGAGCCTGCGAAGCGACGTTTGCCGTTCGCGCGTTATCAGCAACACCTCTGGTGGCCTCGACTACCGCGGTTTTAAGCTGCTCTACATTTAAGGCATTATATTCCACTGTGACGAATCTCGAGTTCATATCAGCCACAGTAGCCTGCTTTGATACCTGGTTCAGTTTAATTTCGTTGATGGATGATAGGATTCCTGATTGGGTTAGCTGACTTTGCAATAATTGTGTATTAAGATCGACTAGCATTTGATGCATTTCGTTAAAATATATTAGATGACTCTCACTCATTGGTCCAGGCTACCCTTAGCGAAAACTAATACGTTTGAAATATACCACATTCTAATTTGAGTGTATTTGAAGTACAGTTCATAATTGTAAGTACACGAAATGTCGACCGAAAATATACACTTGTTTTTTTTTTACTCAGTAATAAAATATATTTCTGAAAATATTTTTAAAATACCTTTATTTAAACTGCATTTGAAGTTCCCTCCATACGCTCTGAAATACGTAAATACTAAATTAGTAGGCACAAAGTACCTTTCACATAGATTTCGTAAACTATTTATTTATTTCATGCAAAATATACTCCAGCCCTAATAAAAATGCAGCGATCAAAAATAAGTGCAGAATACTCTTAAAATACCTGAAAATCATAAATACTGTTGTGTTCCACTCTAAGTATCTTTTGACTACAATACTTTGGTAGTTTGGCTTAAACTACCGAAGTATTGAAAAGCTCGCCTTTCAGAAGTTCACTTCAAGCAGATGTGGAGTACACTGAAGTGCCTAAATTCAACATTTGATTAGTTTGTCAATTGAGTTGTGCAGCATCGCACTCATAAATCAGCCCAGTTCATGTTTTTGTTTACATGTTTCTATTAAGAACACACCTGATGAGTTTCTTGCACACCAGTCACAAACGGGGTTCGGGAACTACAACAACAACACTTGCTGATGCTGGAAAGCTTCAGAAAGTGCTGTGAGCAGATAAGTTTGGCATGATTGTATTAGCACAATGTTAGTTCACTGAATGTGTATACTCACCATTGTACGAGATCTGAGTAGTGACTTTAATATTGTGACGTTAACGACCATATTAAACAGTCAACTAGTAAACAAAAGCAAAATAACTATTTTAAAGTGAAGAAACTGCCTTGACTCGCTTTGTCCTGAGTGGTGCTATGCAAAGAAGAAATAACATTTCTTCTAGGAGCCGATTTTGTGGATATTGTTTTAGCGACTGCGCCGAATTATTATTAGTTGTACCAATGCTTTTTAGTAAGAGATATCGTCCACGAACTTCAAAACACTGTTTCCCCTTTGACAGACCCCTGAGGAGAAGATCGGATACTTGGAACGTTATTATGTGCAGAGGGGGTCACCGGCCAAATGATTACGTTCAATATGTAGGCTATATAAGGCTCAAGAGCAGTCATCGGGACTGTGATTCAGGTGTTCGGTGCGTCATTGTGTTTGTGTTTGCGTTCGTTTCAAATGGGTAGTTTTTGGTGTATTTAGTGGTGCCTTCAAATCGCACAGGGACACCATTTAATAACAAAATCCACAATGAAAAAAAAATTAAAAAAAATTGTGTTTACACGATACACAAATGGCATCTTAAGAAGGAAGGAATTATATTTTTGATATATCTAAAATTGGTTTTGTTTAATATTTATGATATATTTTGAATACCTTACGCGCGTATTTCGACTGCGGACAAAATAATACAAAATGAATATTCATATTCAATATATTACAACTTCATTTCAAGTACGACCTCTTTTCGCTAAGGGTAAGTTTCCCCATTCCAGGAGGTTAGTAGAAGTAGACTAATGACGTCAACGCAATCGTACATGGCTACAAGTGACGCTTTTGAGAGCGGAAACACCAGACAAAATGATGCTAGATCGCTTTGCACGCAGTGAAGGGGTTGAACCAACCTGTACAAACAAGAAAAGGGTGCCATGAGCCATTCGTATGTTACCTCTGCTCCCATGCTCACTCAGAGTAGCGAGGTGATGCTAGGCGTATATATCCGTGATAGATGGTTGTCTCGATGTCGTTGCGGTTGTTGCCGGTGATGGGAGGTTGAACAATTGACCGAAGTCCTTTCGGTGACTTGTCGGTAGATTCGACGCACTTTCACTAAGTAGAAGGCCAACGTCAAGCTGATCGTAGAAACTCCGTACGCATACTTGAAGAAACGTTGGCGCCGGTCTATCCGTGGTTCTTAACAGCCCGAAAGCCGAGACTGAAAGCTGGCCATGACATATACAAACAAGAAGATGGTGCCATGAGTCTTGTGCTTGTTACCGGCGCCCCCATGCTCACTCAATCACTTGACTCGATGGACATTTTGTCTCGTTGAACATTTTGACCAGAAACCCAATAACACCACGAAGAAATGCAGCACAGTGCCATCTCGTCGGGTTTACGGCCGAGAAGTTTCTGCAACGGGTGTGTGTACGACCAGTGGGACGAGAACACTGGCTCCTGGCGTTCTTCACTCGCAAGAAAACAGTTCGTACTGTGCTAGCAAAGGAAACCTTGTATGCCATTCTACTTCTGAAGCGGAATCTGGGTCCCTGCGTTGCCCGATCGCGAATGCAGCCGCCACGGATTGTCCCTTCGGAGGCGATTCGGCGGATTAAATGGGAGAGGTGAATCGTCGGAAATCTCGTGCTGAAAATCTTTTAACATTTCGCTGGGCACTGCTTGGCTCAGACAAGCTTGAGAAATCGTAAGCCAGTCTTTCGCACTGATTGCCGCGACGGCCTTTTGTCCGTTTCCGACTGCACAAAAACAGGCTCACTCTGCCCATCTTCTAATGCTTATGAAACATCTGACGTCAAAACAATATGGCAAATGAGTGAAGTTGGCTGTTGTTAAGGCTTCCGTTTTATTGTATTTCTGCGATTAAAAATTGTTCAAACAAACTTCGCAAAATTTATTTTCGGCTTCTGGACCAGTCTTTTGTGCTCTTTGAGAAAATATGTTCAGTTGAAAGCGTTCAAACTGACGCCGAAGCTCCTTTAAAGGCCTACGTACAACATCGGTGTTCTGGAAGCAAGCTACTCCACTTAGCGCCCTTCTCTCGAAAGGTGCAAGGACAGACGTGTTAGGCGAAGCTGAAAGGTGGAGAAGATATAGTAATGGAGGGAGTAAGGAAAGTGGAAAGCTTCAAGGGCTGGTCGGTCTTTAAGCGCCTCGTGTCTTAATATACTACTTTAAGAAACTCCTGCAGAAAACATAGCACACGTTGCATTAATTGACCTCTTTGTTCATGGAGAGGATTGTCATGGTTTCGGTTTTCATTGCCCGCCTGACGAAAAAGCGCATCACAGCACTGTTTTAAAAGAAAGTTAGTGCTTGCCTGCATTCCATCCATTCATCGTCGTGCAAAACCTTGTTGAAAGACGAACCTCCAGTGGCCGTAACGGCCTGCCTAAGCTTAGCAAGGAATAGGAATACCGTCGGCCACGTTCCATACATTTATAGCGGCCTCACTGCCACTCCCAACGGCAGCATGGCCCTCCAGGCTTGCGGATAATTCATAAAGCCTACTATATTAAGGAGACAATGGAACACGATGAGCGACCCGATATACTTCTTCAATGTGCCGTCGTAGTCCCGCTTACCTGAGCACAAATTATAGCACGTCGGGAGCCCCCCAAAGTGACCTATATTTTGTTTGTATTGGTAGCCAGCAACCTATGTTATCATATTTCTACATAATTAAACATAGTCGAAAATTCAAGCATTCTATATGGTCGTGACGGGATGTCGTGAAGTGAAGTTGACAAATCAAAACCGAAACTTATTGGCCAAGGGGCTCCAAGGCTGCTTAGCACAGCCGCTAGGAACGCTTCAGTTTTGCAAGAGGACTATTGCACTGAACCAATAACAATGTAGGTAGTGGTCAGAACGGCTCAACTCTTCAAAACAAGTGAGAAAAAATGGCACAAACAACTAAGACCACAAAGCAGTGGTTAGTAGATAAATGTGTTACGACCTTTCGAGAGTTATATTATGAGTGTTACGTGAAAATTAAGTGAATACGCTGAGGATGAACTTCAGAACTAAGGTAATTTGAATGATGCGTATGCCTCTTTTATTGACAGATTGCTTCGGGTTTAGTCTTAACACCCATAAACGCCGATTTCTTTCAAAGTTAATTATGCAATGATTTATTACTCCAAACGATCCTCAAATTAAAAACTGGAGCCAGAAAGTTCACTTTTACAGAAATATAAACACATGAAAAACAGGCAATAATGCTGTGGTGATTTTATTTTATTTTCGCCTGTCTCGTTATACATCATTAAAAAAATATATTATCATATATTTTTGCCTTTTCAGGTGCACGCATCGAAATAAATGTTAGAATATACAAATAAAATATTTTTTTTCAGGTCATCGTGAAGCTACCTAGGACGTACATGCTTCAATCTGCTTTTAATGTTTCTACTTTGGACTGCGCAGTTCAACTGTTCTACAATCAAACTTACCGTAACAAGACATACACGAAATATAATTTAGTATATGTGTACAGTACCGGGAGATAGTAAGTATTAAATTAATTCATATTAAAAAAAAAACATTGTGTCATTCTTATGCCAAAACAAATGTAATACGTCTAACGTGCTTTGTGTTTCAGCCTGGATCAACCCTTATATGTAAGAGGTGTAGAGAACTATACAATCTTATTGGGATATTGGTCGGGTGAGTTAGGGCGTCCTTTGTAGTGCCTCAAAGTGTTTCTATTCCACGCGCGGTGAAAAAAAGAAGTGGTTCATAGCTTTTTAATTTTTTTACTTTTAACGTCTACGTTCACATTGTCTTGCTTCTTCGCTGACACCGTAATGCAATAATGACATGTTATAGAAAAACCGTAGTATGCGGTAACAACCAAATAAGTTGCGATTTCAAAAATTCTATTTAAACTAACAAAACTGCTAATTTTTTTCTCTTTGATTCTTTCATTATGTGTTTTTTTCACATCAAATATTTGGTTTATGCTTCTCGAAAATGCAGACGAGCGCTTACGTTTACAGAGGTCATGGTAGATATGGTTTCATTGGTTGCGTGCCTGCTTTCCAGTCCTTACGGTTGGATTAGGGTCCCATCTTTATAAGAAAAAACATATAATCCTATTATTCACCTCTTAAAGTGTTCGAGTTTCAAGAAGAGAACATTTGATACCAGAATTCTTCAAAAGTCACCTTTCATTTGTCAACGCTAAGTATGGTATGAAGCTCTAAAAATCGTAATCACTTAAACTACCTATTACCAAACTGATTATTTATTCGCTTACAAACTTTTGGCTCATTATTTAGCCAAAGGTTGACTTTTTATGCGCTGTCAGATGCATCACCTTTCAAATTCCACACGAAGTATTTGACCATGTTCGCAATAACACATAAGCGTTTTTTTACAACAAAGTATGTGTGAAAATATAAAAAATATAAAAGCTTCCTTTAAAAGTACGGTAGTTCAAATTACTACAGTAACGGTGTGAATTTGTATTTCTAATTCAGCAGTTTCATCACGATCTCGTGTTTTTGATATATATCAGGAGTCGCAAGAGTGACATGGGGTTAGAGCCGCAGACAAAACTTCAGATGTTCGGAGTGCAGCTGTATACAAAAAGGGGGGGGGGGGGGCGGGTCACTTTTGACAAGAAAATATACGTATGGAGGGATCATTTATTTCCAAAAGGCACAAGTATATTTCCGACTACAAAAAATAACATCAAGCAGGAGTAAGTTTCTTTAAACTGCTAAGTGAAAATGAACGCATGGTTCGCTAGACAGCCACTACGCTGACGCCCGTTATGTGTATGCGGTTGGAAAATATTTCTAGAACGGTAACGGCAAAGATTTCCACTGGACACATCTATATGTCGAAAAGCAGTCCAGTTGTTTGTCCGTAGTTCAGTACAAAACTGCCAAGAGTGTGAGTTTTTTTTTTCTTTCTTTTTTTAAATTCTAGACGTTTATTTGTTTAGGGGAGCCACGAGCCGCGCTTTGTCGCAGGAAGAGATGCATGCTGCTCGCGATCTGCAGTTTGTACACCCCTGGTATGCGTCAATAAACACCGCAACTTAAGCCCCGAGAGGATGTTATCAAAATTAGTATAAACCGAAGAAAGCTTGAGTTCGTACTGTTTTCGATTAGCTCTATATCGAGCGTATTTCAGAACTTTCTGGAATTTTCGTTAAAAATTAATATAGGTTGAAGACAAAAAAAAAAAAAAAAAAAAAACACAGGAAGGGTTATTGCTGAACTATTACGGAAAGCGTTAGCATGACCCTTGGAAACGTCACACATACCTCCCTTTGAGAAACGCTAACGCTGACTGCTTCAGGTTTTTTTTTCATTTACTTTCCCTTTTGAATCCTATATTTTTCCTCCCCCCTCTTTTTGGCCTCGTTGCGGGATCAGTGTTTGCAGTTCCCAAAGGGCGACGTCCTTGGTGGCTCGCAAGAGTCATGCTAACAGAATACCTAAGAATCAACCAATGGATCTTCCTGTAATATTTGCACCCCCTTTTCTGTATTCCCTGCCAGTCAGAGCACAACGACGCGCTTGGACACGCTCATCCATGTCGCTCCTGGAAAGAACCACATCAATATTACTCCCTGAAGGAACCGCATCCAAACCACTCGTGGAGGGAATCGCCCATCCACAGTTTTAACTACCCACACACATCACAGCTCACGCACTAGTACTATGAAAACCCAGAGCGGAGAAACACAGACGACGGCAGAGCGTCAACTGTGCACCCCCGCACAGTGACGTCACAAGGGCGGGGCAAGGGGAGGCGGGGGGGGGGGGGGGGGGGGGGGCGCCCCGGGTGCAGCTGGGCAGTGAAAGGGAAGGGGGGTGGTGTCACGGCGGACTACTGCATCGGATGTCGCAGACTCCAGTGACGCCACTGCGCCAGCATTCCACCGAGCTGCGGCGCGAACCTCCGAGATAACAAAGCCGTAGTGCTGAATGAGATGGAGTCATCAGAGGAGGCCAACGCTGGGCCTTGATTAGACGCGAGGATTACGTCAAAGTTCGACTCAAAGTTGAAACTTGACTGGAAGCCGAGCGCTGATGAAGCGGTCGTATTTAATCTGTGCCCAGCGTTGGTGTTCTCTGTGGATGCGACCCCATCCAGCATTAAAGCTTCGTTATATAGGGGGAGGGGGGGGGGGGGGGGGTTTCGCGGCGCCTCCTCCTCTCTGGCCTGACAGCAGCTGTGCGCGTGACTTTAACGCTTGCTTGTTTTCCATAACGCTCAGTGTTTGACTAACACAAGGTTCGTGGACTGGACTGTGTACGTCATTTGCCTAGTTCGGGCACGGGGCATAGATTGGACACGAGAGCTGCATGTGCGGTTAACTCGAACGCGTGTTCTAGATGATCTGCCCTAGAGGAACACGAGCCCTATAGCGTAACGCTGACTCAGCGTTCGGTTGGGTCTGCCGAGTGCTGAGCAAAAACGCACAATGAAATACAGCTTTAAGTGGGAGAGAGATGTGTACGAAACGCGGTAATAGGAGATGATTACGTGTGCGACGAAGCTCTGCCCCTCCAGCTGCTCCTCGGTCCGGAGCACACGACACCTTGGCTGCGCTTTCCCCCTAAGTTGCTGCGAGTCTGGCAGTTGCTAGTGGTCAGAAAACAAAGTATTTTTATAGATATTACTATTTACCTTTCTTGGAGAATGAATCAAAAGACTTTTATTGTAGCAGCGAAGTCGCTGATCGCAAAGAACCTGTGAATTTTACGAATCCGTACAAAACGCAAAAGAGCTATTCCAAGGACTAGCAGAAGACTTCCGCGTTCGGTTTCCGACCGCCTAATTTTGGCGTTACTGCTGCTTCCGCGCGATCAGCAGACGAAGACATTGCTTACTCTGATTGAAAGGAGATAGTGGGTGGAGACAAATTCAACTGACTTTGGCGTCTATACAGTATACTGCTAATCCGGAACTAGGAGCTCTGATTTGCGCCCTCTGCGCAGGACGCAGACGAATTAGAGCCCCGTGTAATTTATTTTTGTTTTTATCCCAACAATATAGTACTATATTTAGCCACTTGGGCCGCATCGGTTGTATCTCCTCCCTAGTAGTGTTGTCGTGAACACTCGTTTACATGTTGTTTAACCGCACCAATACTCCTTGGGGATTTTCATGAATGGAGTATATGATTCTGGGATTTCTCTGTGGACAAATACATGTCGTGTAAATTAGTTTTGATATGCGCCAGATGTATAATGTTTCGTTTAGAGTTGAATGCTGTGTTTTAGCTCATAAAATATATCCTTGGTTTGTTTCTTATTCATGGCAATATGTCATTTATTGATGAACAGAAGAATATTTTGCGCCAGAGAAAAAGGAGCAAATTGTGTTTTCAGACGAAGAGTCATGTGTGGTCACGAAACATCCGGACACACATTTTCATAATAATGGTAAGTAGTAGAAACTTACGTGATCGCACATTGAATGTGCCGTAGGTTATATAATTGGCACTTGTTGAATGCGTCATCTGTCACATCCTCAATTTTGATACGTACGACTGTTGGCATTTCTTTATTCATATAATTTTGTACCCCCGAGAGAATATCCCAGCACAACGAAATAACCGGCAGAAATGCGAAAATTTGAAATATACCTACGCGGACACTATGAGCTTTAACAACCCAAAGGAGCTTTTCGGCGTCTGCGGTGCCTACAATATCGATTACCTCTCACAGTAGTCCTGTGTCGGGACCTAAACTTCACATTCCGCTCCTAGTTTTAACCAGAGCTTTCAAAACCTGACAAGAACGTCGAAGTATAACGGCCTGTTTAAACCTATATTTTCCGGGATAGCACAAGCACACGGAACCCGCAGTAAAAACATGTATTTTCATAAACAAACTTCCACAAGCACAGGTTTGACTCCGATGTTTTCTTCTCAGCACGACTATAGTAGCAACTGTTCATTTAATGTATGCACCTGTTTTGATAACAATATTTGCAAAATGTTTAAATAACATTAAATAAGACATGAAACTACAATAGCTGTAATAACATAGCAATAGCGTGCAGAAGTACTAATGGTAAACGGCCTGGAAGAAAAAAAATGGAACATTTTAATTGATTGTTTTGGTTACAATTTTATTATAGGAACAGCTGCTATGGGTTCTTATCCCCACTTGACGTGATGTTGCGGTTGGGCTATCGTCGTCGATATCTAAAAAAACTTGAATAAGAAAATACCCCCAACCCGCCGCCATTTTCCCAAGGTTCAATCCGAGTCTGCTGCTTGCGAAGAGAGCTCGCTACCATAGGGCCACGCCACCTGCTTCAACGCTCCGCTTAATAAACCACTGGAGTAGAGGGGAGCTTCCCCATGGCTTTCGAGATTCTTGGCGCGCAAGGCTCTTCTCAGCTGCCAGGCAAAGCTCAGTTATCCAGAAGGAGGATCTTGTAGCTTAGCGACAATGGAGCTCCGCAAGGTGGTATTGATATAGAGCCGTCATCGGAAAACGTTACAAGGTCAAAGTCAGTTGACAAGCATCCTAGAACGCCTAGTTCCTTTCGTGGCGCGTGAGCTCGGTGCCACTTGCTAGGTAATCAGCCGACCCAATGAACGGAAGCGGCAGAACCAGTGTAACGTTAGACGAACTTTACCTGCGGTGGAAAGATATTCTATTGTTTTTTTTTTTTTTTATAAACATAATGTTTGCGCAGAAGTCGTGCAAATAGATCGTCGTTTAAAAACAGTTGTTCGTTTTCAGTGGAAGCTTTGACGCTGGTGGCGCTAGGAGCGCTATCCGCCGGTTCCTTCTCGCGTGTAGGAAACAGAGATCTGATTTCGAACAGAGTTTTTCCGTGGGTTTTTTTAACTGATATATATTGTACCTTTTACGTCGGCGTCTCAAAGGTCGAATTTTTTTCTTTTGTATTTTTGTTAGTTGCACGTATTTATTTTAATGCTGCCAAGGTTGACGCGCACGAGCACGTTCATGAGCGATCCTGTGTCAATCAACTTGTGCACTGGCTCTCGTTAAGACGTGCCTTCGAGTCACCAGACCTTGATCAGCAAACATCGGGAGAGTTTGTTGTAAAAAATTCTCCTGCCGCGAAAGGACCGCGGAGAACAACGCCCTTTCGACAGAAGGCTGTTTCCAATGAAAACTAAACCGGAAAGCGACAAAGGACAGAACCAAATAATGAAAGAGGTCAAGAAATAAATATATATCACGAAAGAAACGATCCAAGACTCAATCGAATAACGAGACCAAAGAATATATCTTCACCTAATAACGCCATCTGCAAGGGAATATTATACGCATAACGTTTTACCTTCTCTGTGTCACAAGAAAATGAAAGAACCTGCATTTTGGGGCTAGAAACATTATGAGACTCGTAATTCACTCTCCTCTATTTTTATTACAGTGATTGGACGCGCATTTTATATGAAAACAATCATGCGTACATTTATTTTACATTTGAATGAGAACATTTTTTGACATAAATCTGTCAGGTTGGGGAAATATTAGGTTTAGAGGGAAGACCTCCATCCAAAAACAAAAACGTTTCAACCCGACGTTTCAAAACCTGCTCGGTTTCTCCATCAGGGGTCAAAATGTCGAAAAGGAGTGACTAAATTGCAAAGAACAACAGCAGCACCGAGCCCCCATGGGTTGCGCCACCGTGGTCAGGTGGCGCAATCCATGGGCGAATCGGTGGCCGAGTGGGCTAGCGCACACCAACTGGGAGCTCGTGGAGCGAAAACTCGCCCTGCAGAACCCAGAGATACTGGGTTCAATCCCCACCCCTGCCCGCTTCGATCTGGATGAGCATCGTAACGGCGTGCGGTCATGTATCACTACTGCGTGGTGCACGTTAAAAACCCCAGGCTAGCGGTTGTACTGCACTGGCTAAATTGCTCATCTAAAGTGGGTAACAATGTCGCCATGTTCTGGCAGAATAAACTCCTGTTGTATAAACAATTGACGACTAGTTTGTCTATTTAGCGCGACCCACGGACATACACCGGTGGCAAAGCACCCAGGGATTTTTTTATGTTTCCCGGTGTGTGTTGTATGTGCCAAAACTCTAAGAAAAGTATTTTTTGGGAATTGTGGCTCAGTTTCAATCACATGCGCGTTCGCGAAGTCGATTGGATGGTCGTGAACATCGCAGTGTTCCGCGACAGAGCGGCGCTCGCGGTCGAACTTGCGTTCGTCGTTCTTATTGTGTGTGATGCGCTGAGAAAGGTTTTTCGTCTCGCCGATGTAAGTAGCGGGGCACTTTGCACATGGAATCTTGTAGACCACTCCAGGTGCTCTTGATTTCGGAAGGCGATGTTTGGGTAGCGGCATGAATCGTCTCAGTGTGGACACAGGGTTGTGGGACACTTGGATGCCTTCTTTCCTTAGCACACGCGCCAGGGCTTCGCTGGTCCCGCTTACATAGGAGACGCTGATACGCACGATGGGCCGAGGCTGCGTTTGTTGTGATGGCTTCTTTTTTTGGAACGTGCGACCATTGCGACGGGCAATGCGCTCAACAAAGCGGTTAAGCTGTAGCAATTGTTCGTCATATCAGCAATGATGGCTTGCTTTTTTTTTTCTTCTGTCGGTCTCTGATGAGCAGATAGTCCTTGCTCCGAATAGAAGTGTGGTGACCACTGACGCCTTGTGACTCTTTTGATGGTTCAAGTCAAACTGAAGGTAGCGCTCGGTGTGCGTTGGTTTCCTATGCACAGCGAACTTCAGTTCTTCCCCTTGCTTTTTCACCAGTGCATCTAGAAAAGGTGAGGTGTTATCCTTTTCGCATTCGACGGTGAATTTAATGGCAGACACTATGGAATTGAGGTGGGCCAAAAAACGGTTGACTTCTGGTTTCTTTAAGGTACAGAAACCGTCATTCACATAACGCAAAAACTCTTTGGGCCTGCTGGTGAAAGGTCGTAGCGCTCTCTGCTTGAATGTTTCCACTGTAAGATTTTCCATCGTGACAGCGATGGAGGCACCCATTGCATTTCCGCTGACTTGATTGAACAGTTCACCTTGTAAACTGAAATATGTGCTGCCGAAATAGAATTCAAGTAGGCGACACAGTTCATCCACCTTGAGGCTGGCTCTTAAGCCCAAGTTTTCATCTTTCTCGAGTACATCTCCGGCTGCGGTGACTGCCAATGGAACTGGGACGCTTGTAAAAAGTGAAACAACGTCGAAGAATACAATACAGTCATCGTCGTTGAGTCTCACTTGCGAAAGAGTCTCTACGAAGTAGCCGGTGTTTTTCACATATGTTGACGTATTTTCCACGACAGGGGCCAAAATCTGGTGTGAGTATTTGGAAACCGCGCGAAGTGGCGAGGTCGAGAAGTCTACTATATATCTTAAAGGAACGTTAGACCTGTGGAGTTTGGGGAACCCGTAAAAGTCAGGTGCAGACCCATTTCTGCAAATGAGCCGCAGATAGAGGCTCTTCGGCTCCGGGTATTTTTTGAAGATCGTCGCCAGCATCTTATTCAAGCTCGTCTGAATTCGTGATGTTGGGTCCCTCTTGAGCTTTTGATAAGAAGGACTGTCGAGAACATCTATTACCTTGCTCTTGTACACCTCCCAGTAAAGGACGACGGTGGACGTTTCTTTGTCTGCCGGTAGAATTACGATCTCTTTATCCTCACCGAGATTATGAAGCGCTGTTGTTTCCTCTTTGGACAGATTGTGTGACTTTCGATGTGGGAGTTTTCAAAGGATGTCCAATGCTTTAAGTCGCATTCCTTCACGAACGCGAAGGTCTAAGCGTGCGATGCCGTCCTCTACAGCTGCAACCATTCTTAGAAGAGGTGGCCGTGTCGCGGTCTTGTTACACCCGTGGCCTTTTGCCAGGACCCCTATCTCTCACGCAGAGAGTTGTCTGAAGGAGATGCTCTTGACAAATATGGAGGTGTCCGTGGATTGTAGTCTTTCATTTTTTCTTAAAAGCTTCGAAATCTTCATTTCCTGTGTTTCCGTCGCAGTTCCGCAGTGTTCGAAGCGACGCTTGATGCGAAGGACTGCAGAGCTGGGAACACGTCCGGAATGTGGTGTTCGAGCTGTCTACACGCGAAAAAAAGGTCCACTTCTTTTTTTTTTTTGAGAGTGGTCTGGCACTCGTGCATTCGGAAAATTACCAAACGCTTTTTTACAAGCGTTCGACTTCCGTTGGCGGTCACCGCAGTCAGAGATGTAATTGAGAATGATGAAAACCTGGGCTTAAGAACCAGCCTCAAGGTGGATGAACTGTGTCGCCTACTCGAATTTTGTTTCGACAGCACATATTCCAGTTGCCAAGGTGAACTGTTCAAGTAAATCAGCGGAACTGCACTGGGTGCTTCCATCTCTGTCACGGCAGCAAATCTTACAATGGAAGCCATCAAGCAGAGAGCGCTACGATCCTTCACCAGCAGGCCGAAAGTGTTCTTGCGTTATGTGGATGACTGTTTATGTATTAAATAAACAGAAACAAATATTTCATGGCCCACCTTAATTCTATTGAGTCTGCCATTAAACTCACCGTTGAATGCGAAAAGGAAAACACCTTACCTTTTCTAGATGCATTGGTGAAAAAGCAAGCATAATAATTGAAGTTCGCTGTGCACAGGAAACCAATGCGCACCGGGCGCTACCTTTAGTTTGTCTCGAGCCATCCAAAGAGTCACAAGGCGTCAGTGGTCTCCACACTTCTATCCAGAGCAATGACTATCTGCTCATCAGAAACCGACAGAAGAAAAGAAAAGCAGACCATCACTGCTGATCTGAAAAACAATCGCTACAGCAACAGCTTTGTTGAGCGCATGCCTGTCGCAATGGTCGCACGTGCCAAAACAAAAAGCCGGGGTCCACTCAGTTCATCCCAAGATACTTCATCCCAGGACACCTCATCCCAGACACTTTATACCAAAGGTGTTTCATCCCAAGACGTTTCATCCCAGGATGGTTCATCCCACGAACAATACATGCCAGGATATTTTATACTTTGGAGTGGCTCTGCCACACTTCATCCTCGGATGCGTCATCACAGGAATGTTCATCCCGGTCACTTCATACCAAAGTCATTTCATCCCAAGATGTTTCATCCCAAGATGTTTCATGCCAGTGACATGAAATACCAAGGCATTTCATACCAGAATAGTTTGGGGCACCCACGAGTTGCTGAGCTCGAGCAAGAAGAAATCTTAGACCATTCTTTGCGCACCATCGAAGTCGTCATGCTCATGTAAAATAGGTCGTGTTTCGCCGGCTGCAGCACTTAAATGAACATCATTTTGGGGTGTGCATAGCAGTGCCCAAAGACAACTTGGTACTAGACTTCAGCGAAAGTCGGCCCATTTTACTTAGAGCCTTTCTTCTCTTTTTGTATTCTTCCCTCTCATTCATTCACTTACTTCGATCCCTATTTATAGTGCTGCTGTAATGGTCAGATTTACTTCTTATGAAAGCTGCAAACCGCAACAAACCGCAATACTGATGTCACTTGAATTGATGTCACTTGAAAAACGGCCGAAAGGTATCCTTCTAAGACAACAATCACCAGAAATATGAAAATTTAATATGTTTATTTTACAATAACCCACCCATAAGAGCAAAACCTTAACAAGAGGCCGAAATTCGGGCTAATACGCTCTTCAGAGCACACAATTCTGGCTAATACACTCAAGAATCGCTAAGTACGTAGCACGAGCACGCATTGAGAAAGCTGTCTGCGTCTCTGTTGTTATAGTCATCCAGGATCCGGCATAGACGCTTGTTGGATTGCTCGTACTCCTTCTTCGTGTATAGCGGTGGCTCATGACCCACGTCCAGCTGAATGGCCATCGCGTTCACACGGACTTGTTCGGAGAGAAGCGCATCCAACAACTTGAATACTGTAGGATGGGATGCACCGATAGAATTTTGAAATACCCGGTGCCAGCTTTCAACGCTATTGTTGGTTCTTGGAAGGCTGACCTCTGTCACGCGCTTGCAAGTCCACATGGATATTGGGAACCTTGGGTCCTTGTGGGATCGACCGACCCAGGTATTCTCAAAGTAGTCTAGGAACTCTTGGTGCTGTTCCGTGCGTCCAAACAAGTCCAGCAGCTGTCTTGCGAGCATGCAATATCTGTCGCGGACGTCGAAAACATTGCAGAAGCACAGTGCGATGAATTTCTTCAGGATGAGATGGTAGCTGGAATCATCAACGAATCGCGTGTGCATGCCGAGCTCTTGAATTCGGCGCCAGATGCT
Source organism: Ixodes persulcatus (assembly GCA_013358835.2). Lineage (NCBI taxonomy): Eukaryota > Metazoa > Arthropoda > Arachnida > Ixodida > Ixodidae > Ixodes > Ixodes persulcatus. The sequence goes on along the minus strand of JABSTQ010002466.1, from coordinate 5,881 downwards.
TTGCGCGAAATGAAATAAGCATCCATGCACCTCGACGTCAGGAATGCATTCCCGAAAAGCATTCTCTTCAGCTTTTTCGAAGTCCATCACTACTGTGTGCCCCTGTCGTGGGCTTGAAGTGGCATCGTCAATAGCCTCAAGTAGCATGCGCGTTGCTCTCTTGTACGTCGCTTCGCGTTTGTTTGGCAAGAGGCAGTAAAGAAGGGGAAGCACCCTGCCTTTGTAGAGGCCATGAACAACCCAAAGCTGGTAAAACATCTCTGGTGCTACTTTAAATGTTCCGTCACACAACCTGGTTTCGCTGGTGTTTAAGCGGCACAGGTCCGTGTTACAGGCGAAAATCATTATTCTTTCCGAGTAAATACAGCCTGTGTCCCCGGCGAGAAATACTTAAGGTGACGCTGTTCTTGTCATGCGCAGGTGTTCAGGTGCAATTATGTCTTTGATTCGGTGGGGAACTTGAGCTGCGCCATGGGCTTCGCGTCGAACTCTGTTCACCTTCCTTTCCAGTGATGACAGCTTGGGGAGCTTCGCGATAGTCGCCGGTCTTGCCCCTTGTAGGCAGGCGGCCACGACGTTCCGAGGGGTGTCGTGGGAACGCTTGGCTGCAGTTTTGATCTTATCTTGTAAACGCGCCGCAGCGAAATTTTCTGGACTCGGTAGATGGCAAGTGTTGCCTTGTGTCACAGTGGTTGTCTCACTTGCAGTAACAGCTCGTCTCCGGCAACCCTCCTGGAATTTCTCGCATCTCCATGCCGTCTTCTCGTCGTTGGTCCTGTGCTTGGTGTGCATGTAACCTTCGAAGCAGAGCTTCGGCGATGTTCGACGAGAAGCCACAAAGATGGTCATGTTCTATAAACAAAATCGATGACAATCAATGAGTCGGGCCGGCTGGACTGTTCGACTGATGGAAGCTCGATGCCAAGTGCAGGACAGTCTTACGTGGTACGGGTGACAATAGAAGAAAGACGAAGTGCATATGTCGGCTCCGCGCGTGAAAAACCGATTTTATAACTTCATCTTCTAGGCAGAAGACTTTGTGGTATAAAATATCCAGGTATGAAATGTCCTTGGTATGAAGCGTCTTGGGATGAGACGTCTTGGGATAGAACGTTTCTGGTATGAAGCGTCCGGGATAAACAGTCCTGGAATGAAATGACCTGGGATGAAGTGAGTGGCCCTTTAATCGGCTGAACCTTATGGACTATTCTGGCATCAAACGTCGTGGTATGGATTGTCCATGGGATGAACTGTCTTGGGGTGAAACATCCTGGGATGAAATGACTTTGGTATGATATGTCTGGGATGAACTGTCCTGGGATGAAGTGACTTGGGATGAAGTGACTGGTAGAGCCCTCTGGCTCACTCACTGCCGGCATCCAGGCATCTCACACCCTGACATTTGGCGTTTTTTCTGTCTTTCACGTGGCTTTCCAAGCGGCACACGACGGAAAATGCACATCAAGCTGTTCTTGAACACGTGTCGCCATCTGTACTTCATATTTATCCGGTCAAATTCGTATTCATGAAAACATTTAGACCTCATTGTCAATGGCTGTAGGAGCATCTTCCACGACAAATCTGAATTTTGTGTGCTTCCCTGGAGAAGTAATTGTATTTTAACCCAAGCGTGCATAAACGGCGTTTTCCTCTTCCATCTTCAGGGAAGCGGAGTTTCTGAGGTAACATCAGGCAAAGAACGCGCCGAACTGAAGTGCACTTCGAATTTTGTCCTCGCGTGAGCGGTACGACGTGGTTCACCCTCGCTGCTGCGCTAGATTTTTATTTTTTTTTTTTTTTTTTTTTTAGAATGAAAGGGTATTTTCGTTGTGCGGTTGTCACGCTCCACACTTCTCCGCGACATTTACAGTGGCGAGTAATATGGAATGCTGCGGTGCGTCGGAAGCACTGTGTTCCCACGGAGGAATGAGGCATAGGATATGACAATTGCAAGACTGGTGTGAGGTCACGTCAGGCATGGGAGTGCAGCCGTTGATACTTGCGAAATTCGGCATGGAGTTTCGTTCAATCATCCGTCGTTGATTACAGTAAATTGGGGCGTCGTTTAATGGAATAAAAATGGCCTATGTTAATCATTAGGCTCCCACCAGGTAACCATCACGAAATCTTAAGAACTTCCTGTTTTCACCGGACAATTCCTTTAAGAAACTTCAATTTGCTGTAACTGAATGGGAAAAGTTTGAAGTCTTATAACATTCTTAACGTGTAATGTATCAATATGGAAGTTCTGGAAAATGAAATATCGAAGGATTCTTCATAATTTAATGTCTCGTTATTTTGATGAGTTAACGTGATTCCGTTATTATAGCGCCATAAAATAATCTAATTTTAAACTTTATGTTTTATTTTAAAATATACATTATCTGTACAGTTTGTTGCTTACTTTTTTAATTAAGTCCATCCAACCGAACGTTCACTAAAAATATCGTGGACGATGGGACGTTATAACTCGAGAAATATTTTTTTCAATATTATAGACTATGGTCTATTAAAAGCAGAATAATGAACTAACAACTAAAATAATCGTAATATCGAGATATTAAATTATTATTGAAAGACAGCTCTTTAATTTGACATTAACTTTATATTTTTTAATATACATAGAAAGAAAGTTATAAGCCATCAAAGAAGCACCAAAACGTCATGCACGGTGGGGTTGCGCCTTAAGAGCAGCGCGAAATATCCTGCCCGCCTCTCGTAGAAAACACAGACCTTTGGAAAGAAAGAAGGTGATCGAAATTCGAATGCTCATCTTTTCAGAACACTAAAAGTGTAGGACAAATGTTCGTGCACGTAAGAGAAGTAAAAAAAGCTGTTCTCATGCATGGTGACAAAATATTTCTATGTCTGCCCCACCGGCCCAGGCAGTGTCCGCAGGTGACAAATATAGATTAGACCTAAATCTTACATTATGAGGTATCATCTACACTGTAAAAAAACGACGTGAAAAATACGTGCATTTGCGCCATCAAACGATACGTTGCAGCCTCGTTTTTTGAGAAGATGAGTTTTCATCGTCATCCCGCGCGCGCGCCAGCTCGCGAGTTGCCGCGCAGAGCCTGCGCCGTAGCCGCGCATGCGCAGTGAAACGCGAGCCCGCGCGGGCCTCGCCGCGCGACCGGCGGATTGACGCAACCAACGAAGTGACGCCAGCGACGCAGCGCCTGTCTGGTGCCTTGTTGACAGTTCTTCGCGCTCCTCTTTGCTCGTGGGCTCCAAACGAAAACAACACGCTTGCAATCGCTTCGAAAGGTACGTATACACGACTTTATTACCTGCAGCGTTGAGTGGTTTGGCATACACAGATCAAAGTAAACATCCAAGGACAGAAAGCACACATGAAATTTTGAAAGTCGCAGGTTATTTTAAGCTTCTAGGACTAGGTGTGCTCTGTTACCGGCGTCATTTCGACTGCGTGTACTCCAACGTAACGTCAGTCAGTGTTCACACTCGGCTAGCTTCGCTATCTGTTATCTCATGTGCGAAATGAGGTTTACGAAGAAACCAGGCCGCCGCGTCTCTTTTGGATATGAAGCCTCCAACCCCCTGGATTCCGGCGTGCTTGGCCGCCGCAACCGTTTGACGCATTGGATGCGCCGACTCGTTCGAAGAGGCGTTGTTTCAAGCTCACGAGTCGCGGAAGTGTTACCAGAGCTTCTTTTTACGAAAGTCGCGTTCGACGCTCGGCTCTGCGCTCGTACATTTTTCCTCCCGGGACCCGGGTAGACCATGAGTGCCGACCACTGATCTGTGGTGCCGACAGGCGCCGAACGATGTTGAGAAACGCTAGCGAGTGCGTCAGACAAAGAAAAACGAAGGTTAGTGAAACTGGCAGGAATAAGCTGGTAGAAAGTAGCAGGGGTACTTTTTCGAGGCTTTATAAAAAACTAACTCTTAGAGAAATGTAGCTCAGAGGTTTCAATGAAGGTCACTTTAAAGTTACGAAGGCACCTATAGTTTCTGACACGTTAAATATACAGTAGAAGCTGAACCTCCAGCGGGAACTGTTTTTACCTTTGATAGCATTTTGGCGCACGGGTAACCATGGGACAACAAGAGGAAGGCAGTGCGTGCTGAAGGCACGCACTACCTTCCTTTATTCTTAACCTGTCACCTACTCTATAAAACGTGTCGCCTTCAAAAGCGCTTGGAAGACACTCTTAAAAACGCAGCATCGTTTTAAATTTATTACACTCTCATAAGTTCCTAAGTGTACAATACACAACCGAAAAGACAATTATAAATAACACCTTAGCCAATTAAACGAATAAGGTAGCGAACATTAGAGCGACGGGGCAAAGCACGCGATGGCTCCCCTCCGGAGCACGCTCCAACGACACGATGAAACGTGCCTTGCTCTGACCCTTTCATTGTCTTGTTGAAGTAGTAGCCTTCCCCTTTTCTTGCTATGGTGCTGGGTGTAGATGCATTACAAAAAAAACAACAACAACAACAACAACGGTGTCTTCGCTTTATCGCGTCTGCTCACATTCGACAATTCGTTCAACTGCATACCGCAGAACTCAGAATACAAAGACAAAAAGGGACACTTATACCCCATTCAGAATTTTTGCATAGAAAACGAGCACGTGCCAGATTATTATCGCGGTTAGCTATTGACGACAGCGACCCACATTTGTCTAAACAGGAGTCTCCAAACGCCGGCCCTCGGGCCAAATTCGGACCGCGGAGGTCTTCAGACAGGCCCGCTGCTGGCAGCGGTTTTTTCAACGAAGCCCGGCCCTCCGCCCGCTTCCAGCAGGCCCGCCCAGCGCAAAAATAGGCGCGCGTAAAGAAACGACGCCGCAACACGGACCAACCGCTTCAACGAGGATACCAGAGAAACGAGTAAAAAGTGCCTATCGTAAGTTGTGTCCTCTAGTCATATTATTCATTGGACATCGTCATCACCACCATCATCATATCAAGATTTCGGTCGTCCTGAAGCGCAGAATAATAAAAATCATTATTATTATTAGTCCCGTTTCATTTGTGTATCCACGTATGTTAAAATTACCTTGCGTTCCCATGTAAATGTTTTGGTTATTGTCCTCTGTCGTATCTATTGCGTATTGTCAGCATAATTGCTATTACTCTCATTAGTCTTCTGCCCTGTCGGATTAATTATTGTGCAATGTCATAATTAGTAAAATCTTAGATTTATCCATAACGTAGATAATTTATCCACCTTATATTCTTCTTTTTTAATGTTTACTCTACCTCTTATTTTTATATTGAAATGCTTATCTATAGGAATATATATTTAGTTTTTCGTAACTTATATTTGCTTATTTATATTTTGGCTTTTGAGACAGCGACAAGTTCCCGATCTGACCCCTTAGCTCAAAAAGTTGAAGAACCCTGGCCTAAAGGAACAGCTCCCGAGTACCAGATAAGGTCTCGGTCTGAGCACTACGCGGAGCGAAATTTCGTCTGCTTCTTTTGCAGGGGTTGTGGTGACGTCAGAACGCCGAGCTCTGATTGGCTCTGATTGAAGGAGAGTGAAAAGACATCAAGTCAGCTTGCTTTGAGGTCTACCCAATATACTTTAATCAGAGTCAATCAAGGTTCGGCGTCTTTTTGACGTCAGCCCAGTTCCTGCGGATGAAGCAGACGACTTTCTCTCCGCATAGATACTGACAGCTTAAGAAACGCAGGGCGCGGCGAGTCCCAAGCATCGTATTATCACTCCGCAGTCCATCAGATATCGGCATTAGCTGATAATGTTGCCGAAAAACTAATCACAAAGCAAAAATCGTGAACATAATACACTCTTAAGAAAAAGCTAGTTAGTATTTACTAGGTAAGAGCTAGTAACCGTTGTCACATATGTTACGGTACTAGTAACTTAGGTAGCAAC
>JABSTQ010002465.1:0-168896 GCA_013358835.2 Ixodes persulcatus | reverse complement strand
GCCACGTTATACTATTTTACCGTATGTTTTTTGGTGTAATGCCCTAATGTTTGAGCTTAATACACTGTTTATATCAAGTGTCCCCATACTTGGAAAGTGTCAACCTTTTGTTGTCAACAGAAAACTGAAAGATTTAAAATAATTTGATATGGGTTATATGTTCTCCAAATGCAGCACAAAAAAAAAAAAAGAAAAAAAAATACCCCTCGGCTATGCTAGTTGTCTTGTTTCTTTTACAGGTACCCCAATCCCTTTTTTTTTTCACATAAGTATAATTTAGGGGATTCTAAAGTGGAGCGAGCAGAGAGACTCATTGGTCACTCGATCAACACGGGAAAGCGTGCCGCCAGTGTTTGCCTGCTACAATTGTCACCTATTCTCAAGCACTAAATTTAAGTGCTTGAGAAAATTTAAGCCCAACCATATTTCTAGGCAAATTAAAATTGTAGAAACTTGTGTGCCTTTATTTATGGCTAAGGTGAGTACATTCATACAAAAAGAACAATGAAATTTCAAACGAGTAAAAAATTATTGAACGTATCAAATGATACACTGGGCTTTTCTGCTACCTCCTTGCCTGCTGCAGTCTCGTGGCTTGTGGTATTCAAAGAAACAGTTGCGCTCCTTTTTCAGACACAGAGTTACATTGCATTGCGCGCACACAACTGGGCTAAATGTGTTCGCACTAAGCACACAGTTCCTGCATCAAAGTCAGTTGCTCGTCACACTTGGAAGATACCCAACCCGTCTTTTCGAACGTCATCTTGGGGATGACTTGGCGTGAACTTCCTCTCTTTCATCCGAGGCGAAGGCAGACTGGCCGGCTGTCCTCTTGGTGCTTTTCCAGTAGAGATCAGACTTTCTGATAAACTGGCAGTGAAGGTTCTCAGCTTGAGTGGCCGCTCCTTCAGCTGATGGCTTTGGCACCTGTTAATACTCCACGCATTCACGACGCAGATGAAGATAGCATGATATATGACGTACATGTACCAGCGCCTGGACCGAATGGTGTATTGTACAGCGACACCTGATAATTATGCTGGTCGATCCCCCCATAAAACTGTTGTACGTACCAAACAATTACCGGGCGTGTGATGTCAATGTGGAGTTTGGCCTTCCGGTCATACCGTTGACCTGCTGAATTGGCTCAACAGAGACGAAGTTTGACACTAGGGTGACAGCTTTCCTGTCAAACCAGCGAACTACCACAATTCCTTTGCCATTGTCAACTCTGTAATCATGTGAGCCTTGGCCAGCTTTTCTCAGAGTCTTCTCATCCTGGAGTTTGCAGTCTCTCAGCCGATTTTGCCTCGGAGTTTCAACGTACTGTATTCCTCTCGTTAACTCTTCAACAAGGTTCAAAGAGCTAAAAAAATTGTCGGCTGCAACCTTGAAGTCTTCATTCGAAGGGATTTCAGAGCACATGCCCAGGACAGTATCACCCCCAAGTCAAAAATGTGCTTTTCTTTGGAGTGGCCTTGGTATACCTCAAACTGGTTAAGGACACGGTTGTGCCTGCCCGTCCCTAAAGCTTGAAACCCCGCGGCGTTGGTTTGTTTGGGATGTACTGTTTTAGCGAGCTCCTTCCTGTAAATGAGACCATTATCTCATCCACCGCATTGAACTCTTCTTGTGCAATGCTCTTGAGGGTTGTGCTGCAATAATGAAATCCAAGGATGTATCTTCCACAACTTGTCCTTCTTTGCTTCTTCGGTGCTTTCCATGTTGTTTACAAGATGCATGCATTGCATCAACTTCAAGAAACGATTTCTCGACATCTTGTCAGCGATAGGAGAATACCTTGTCCCATTCTCCGAGTAGCACCTGACGTTCGGCATTTTTGTAAGCCCCATTTTCAGGTATATTCCAACATATTGCTCCAGCTCTTGCAGAGTTGGGATCACGGAGCTGCCGTATTTCTGCGGTACTGTACACATTTGTTTGTTCCACTAGCATGGTGAGCATATTAGTACTGGCGGAAAAGGAACCTATGGTCAATCCATGGCATCCGGCTCAGAGAATACTTTGGAAAATTCAACAAGACTGTTTTGGAGCAATTCCTTTCGCCGTTTGTTGTCTGGACGAGAAGACGAAGCTACAGATGACCCGAAGGAATCTTCTACGATTTCTTCATCATCACTTGTCTCAGAGGGCTCAGCCGCGGCGGGGGGGAGTGTAATCTTCGTCGTTACTTTCCGACAGATCACTAAAATCGCTGACATCTTCGCCGGCGACGATGCGGGTTCAATATGTTCCTAACTTCGGGACCTAAAATTAGAAGGAAAAATAAATAAAAAAAAAAACTGTTACAACCTGTACCATTCAAAGCTTTACCAAGAAAACTTATCAGAATTGATACAAAAATTGTGCCATCAATTACGACCCACTGTATCGAAAATGATACGCAGGAATTTGAAGCAATGTTACTAAGCGGACGGGCTTAGTAACATTGCTTCAAACATTGCTTGCCTCAAAAACAACAACGAACGGAATAATGTGGTTGCGGAAGACTTTCTGAGCAAAAAAAAAAGTGCCGAATATAGGACGGCAGAGCCATATACTTACTGTTTTTCGAGTAAAATGACGCCGACGGTACGCCTTTGAGCGAGCTGCTGCGTGCGGCCATCTTGCTCTAGCTGCCAGCGGCGCTCTGGCGGGGCCTTGCTGAACTACCCAAATCGAAAAACTTATCACTGCGTGAATCTGAAACCGAAACTGATCGGGAGCATGCCGCGCGGTGTTACTTTAGCCTATTACTTTCATATTATGTTCCCCTTCGAAGCGCTAGATTAAGGGAAGTGTCTAACCGGCCTATTTAAATACACAGAACACCTGTATACTAATAATACTTGCAGACACTTTTTGTATGCATCTACTAAACAGCGCCAGTCACTTGCCTAATCCTTGTCAGAACGGAGTAGGGCATATATACAAATCGGGTCGGTATGATGGTCAGTGTAGAGAGTCGCGGAGGTGTTGTGTTGTGTTGTGTTGTGTTGTGGTTGCTTGTGCCTTGTTGTACTGTTGATATGTATGTCCCTGTAACAGGTGTTCTGTGTCGTGGTTGATGTGTGTTGGCGCATGAGCTGTAGGTGGATGAGCATTTTTTTTTAGTGCCATCTAGCGGTTACTACACTTCCTAGGTGGCGCAAGCTGCCGCCTGATTCAATAAGCTGTGTTGTGCAGTCCTGTAGCTATTGATTGCAAACAGCTGGCATATGGTCCACTGGGATCCTTACGGTGCCTCTGAATTTGATAACAATCGTGAAAATTGTGCCACTCAGCCACCTAAATGATTGTTCTGTGTCGAAGAGCTGCGAAGTGCAGGCAGCAATGGATAACCACGTCGTTTAAGGTAGGCGCAAACAAGACAAGTTAGGAAAAAAAAAAAAGAACGAAAGATATCCGAGTTGTACGCCTCCCGTCGGTGTCGACGAAGGTGCCCAGCGATTCATCGCCGCATACGACAAGCATACGTTTTCTTCAATAAAGTCAGCGTGCCCATTCCTCGCGTTACGATTTCTTTTTCGAGCGTTCTCCGCCGGGGGTAAAAATACAGTCAATCTAGCGAGATGCCGTCGGGTGCAATCGTGGCGATTCCGGCAAACACGCTGCCGTCCTCCCGGCTAATAGGTACGGTACCGGTGTCTAAGGACGGATGTTTAGCGTGTCTGATGGCGCTTGGAAGACGTCGAATGGGCGTATGCGCCCTATTCTCTCACTCGGCCGAAAAGCCGTGCTGTTCGCTAGGCCTTACCGGGAAATCCGAGCCTCGCTAACCGGCCGCCATGTTGCTTTTGGGTGTAGTAAAATTTTACTACCTGCTTTTTGACTACTTCTGGGGTCGTGATTTTTACCCTAGTGGTCGTTATATTTGGGACAACTTTTTACCACCCCAAAAGTAGTCACCTATGACTACCTTTTTTTTTAGAGTGTATATACGAGTCACATTTAAATATCGTCACCGCGGGGGTCACAAAGATCGATGACGAAATCCTGGGCGTAGCATTGTTGACAAAAACGCGACTTCGTCGTCACGTTTGTCGGAGACTGAAACGAAACGTCCGGCCTTGTTCTTGAAATTACACCCCGATACAAAGAAGCTTCCTGATAACCCGCGTTGCATGCGGGCGTACTTCGCTCCGTCCCAGTAAGCTTGTAAAAAGTGAGAAGCATTCCTACCCAATGGCCCCTTGAACAGTAGACAGCCCGAGAGTTTCTAATGCCCGAGTCCCACCAGAGAGACCAACAGAAGAGCCGACACCGACAAGCCTCAAACACGTGCAGCACGCCCACCTTGGCAGGCTTAAGCAGTCTCTCGGTGCTCGAAAAGCAAGCACGGGGGAGGGCAAGCCTGCCAAAGATACCCTCGCGTGAATGCTGCACGTGCTTGAGGCTTGTCGGTGTCGGCTCTTTCTGTTTGTCGCTCTAGTGGGACTCGGGCGTAAACGGTGCCGTTAGCGAACCTGCTTGCGTGCATTCTTGAAACGCTTCTCGCTGTTTTGTTTTTTTGTTTTCTTCGGGGGACACGCGATGGAACGTAAAAGACTCGCCGGGACTTAGTCCAGCTTTGGAAGGAACGAAGCACAGCTGCAACTCGTCGAGATTTCCCATTCATTTATTTATTTGGACGTAAAAAAGAAAACCGGTCACGCAACTAGCGTAAAGGAAATTTGACGAGCTGCGAGCCTTGAAAATCAACGGAAGCGGCGAACGTTGAGGAATGCAGCCGAGTGCGCGTCTCTACCGGTATACCAAGTACCGCCGGCTTCGAGGAAACGTCGTGTTCTTACGGCCACTGTACCCGGTCATGCTATCAGTAAGACGGCGATAGCACGGCGCGGGTGTCGTTAAAAATAGCATTTAGGTAGATGGGCACGCTGCGTGGCCACCACTGCAAAATATTACGCTTAATTTAGCTTCACGGCGGGGCCCCACGTGGTGTTGAAACGTTGATGGTGTTACAAACGCCTCGTACAATTGATCCTATGACGATGACCGTTTGTAAAGGTTGCTTGGCCCCACTGCGTTGGTGAACACGGGAAAGGTAACTATACAGGGGACTGTGATCGATACGAGAGGTTCCTGCGGAATATCTGCGGGAATAGGAAACGTTTATATCGGTATGTGCTACGAGTTTCACGCTATTCGCGACTCCAGTGACCTATAGGGGGCGCCACCACCAAACAAACATGGCGGCTGAGTCCAGGTCGCGTCGGCTCCGCCGGGCCGTCTGAACGGGTGGCGCATTCAGTTTAACAGATTTTCTTTTGTTTAATGCCCAATTTTATAGGTATTTGAACTGAGACGGTTAAGTGTAGCCGGTGCACATAAACTTGCAGAGCATAGTTTTTTTTCCCTGTGCTTTTTGTTCTTTTCATGCCAAACTTTCGTTTCGGAGATTTCGTTCAAAACCGAAACTATGGGCGCCGGAGAGACGGTAATAGACTTTAATCAGTTTTGATCATCTAAGGAAAGCGGCGATGACTACAGAATTGTTCCACCGAGAGTAATTTTCAGCTAACTCGCATGCCTCGACCATGCGACTTATCTGTCCGCGAAATCGAGCTTTTGTGCGTATACGCCTTTAAGAAACAGCTCCAGTCGTCTATTGTTGACCGAGGAGACGATTGTCTCCTCGGTCAACAACACAGGCTGCAGGAAAATTACGAAAATTAAGCAAGCGCTTCTTGAGTCAAGGAGCATGGTAACCCGCTGGCGCCATACTAAGCAGCTGATACTCGTATTTCAATTCAGGTCTTAGTAGCAATCGAGAAGTCATTTTGACTTACTATGTCCCACTAAAGCGATATTAGTTTATTCTACGGATTGAAATATGAGCTTAGTTAATTAGCTATTAGGTGAACTGCTGAATAAAAGTATATTTGACAGATAGAGAGATACTACTTAAACTTAGCCAAATGGTTCTAGCCGGTAGCACGGAGACGAATGCGGACAAACTGAAGAGAGTCTTCATCGGAGATTCACGCAGAACTTCTCTGCATTGAACTTGACTTCGAAACCTGAACGGAGAAAATTAGTATTTTTTGTGGCCGGTCAACCTGAGCAATGTAGACGTATATTGCTGCTGGCTTCGACGGGGGTGTAATATAAATATTGGAGGCGCGATAGATCATAATGCCGTGACAGCTTCTAATTTTGCGAGACGCGCCCCCCCCCCCCCCCTTTTCTTTTTGAAAGCAGATGATTTCCTCATTAATCATATACAGGGAGCAGGTTTTCCTGAATCGAGTAATTGCGAAATCAGCCCCACTCCTTCAGTGTGGTCCAGAGGCTTTTACGGCGAAAAGCAGCCAAGTTGAATAGTCTACGCACCGACCGGCGTGGGCGGCTCAAACTTGAAGCTAATCGAACACAACCAAACTCAGGAAAAGCAGCTATCGAATCGCATTCACTTGACTGCAACATTGGTGTTCCCTCCAGTGAAACACCTGGTCTGCCGTCCTCAGTCCACTGTTCTACATCCTTATAAAGAAACCACTTATAAGTTACCAAGTAGTCGTCATTTTGAATGTGATTCGAGACAGGCAAGAAATCAAAACGTTTTTTCCGTGGTTCCTCCCAATCCAAGAAATTGTAAGCACGCGTCCGTGTGTTGTGCAGTAAACGGGCTTTCAAACACGTGATGGAAGGAAACAATCTACTGAGGCTTCACCACACTCATGAACACTCAGGCAAGCTTAAGGAAATTTTCGGGCCTTCGTCAAATTACGTTGTTCGACACCGCTCCGACAACATGTGTCCGCGAAAGCCACCAGAGACGAGACGCGGAGGGGCGCGGAGCGACCTGGTCCGGCTGGTTCCCGGTTTTCCCGCTTGGCGGCGTCCGTTTTGCTGGAGTCGCGAATTACTATCATCGAGAATATTGCACTCCCCTCAGTGCAGCAAACAGGGGGGTGCAACGTGGTGAAAGGGGGGGGGGGGGGGGGGGGGGTGCCGGCGGGTTCCCGCCCCGGGTGCCACTGACCCTAGTGACCCCACTGCTCCAAGTATTAAAGCAGATTATATATAATGGCATTTTGTCTTGTTCATAGGCAGGAAGAAGTACCCAAGCTTCGCGGGAAGAAAATCTTTATCTACAGCTTTGCTCTGTACTGAACCGGGACAAGGCCCCTGATTCGTCTTGTTTACGTTGTTTTTCTTCTTTTCATTTACGTTGCATATTTGCAGCTTTCCCAGGTTTCTACAATTCCAAAGAATAAACACACGGAAGTATATTTGTGCTGTAACATCAATGTCAACAGTAAAGTATAATTACTCGCATATCAAACGACATAGAAATTACAATAATTAGCAACGGGCACGGCGGAAAAAAAAAAACACACCCAAAAGTGTGCTGATGTTTACCCGCATAAAGAAAAAAAAAAACATTTTCCGAGGGGGAAAGGGGGGGGGGGGGGGCGAGTAACACACAACATGACAAACATTCTCTCAGGGTTCATTATAATGTCACGCCGGCCCTGCCACAAGAAAAAAAAATTATGTAATTACCATCGATTGATATTGAATGATCGACGATTCAGCTCGCTATCCTGCTTACGAGCGTCGCGCACTGATTGGCGTGCGCTGATTGGCCGATCAGATAATGTCATTCCACGGAAATTACAGTAATTTGTTTCCGTGTGACAGGGGTGCAATTTTGTTCTTTGTCTCCTTTGTCTCATACACCAAACTGCTGAAGGTTTACTATTTTCACGCAGAATGTGTTTTATCAGCCGAATTTCATAAAATTTCGTCACGTGTCACCGTAACGAAAACTCGACACCGAAGAGCGTTACGTCCGCCATTGTGGCATCGATGGCGCCCTGCGACAGGGAACTTGCGTTCTCATGTGCTTTTGACTGAATTCCATAGTCAATTGCTTGGTTATGGTTGCACATGGTTGAGAAAACCCCGAGACTGCGGGTAAACGACACGACACTAACAACGAACTTCGACGGACAACGAACTTCGACGGTTTCTTAGGCTGTGAAAAGTTCTGACCTTCAAGGTTTATGTCTGTAGGTTTCCGGGTAGAGGGGACGTTGGGTCGTTCTTTTCTTTTTGTATGTGTGTTACTGGGCTTGGGGGTACCGGTGTGTTTGATGGTCGGGAAGCGAGGGGTCAAAGATAAGAGAAGTGCATGAGGCAGAGTCCATTGTCCTTGTTTTGTCAGAGTATTCGTTGGTGAAAAAAGTGGCATTCTTTGGGGTCTCACCCTCTCCCCCTTTTTTCTTTTGTATCGAAGTGCCTATATAACCAAGTTTCGGAAAATAAAAATTTCAGCTGTGTTAGAGACTTTTTAGTAATGTGCAATGTACACCAGCTCGTTTGCGCCCTTACATTTTGCTTGGTTAACCGGTTATTGTCCTTTTCTTCACTTCGATGTCTGTGATTTCCTAATAAAATCAGTCGAAAATCAGCGCTTTGTCCATGCACGATTTCTCTGATCCTTCGTCTTCTTTGCACTGTTTTTAGTTTTCAAAAATGGGTATACCCCACTCGCTCAAGTTTCTACCATTTTTCAGTCCACCAGAACGACTCTGGTGGACTCCGGTGCGTAGGCAACCATATGAAAGGCTCGAAGGAAGAGCGTCTCCCGCGGGATTTGAACCCACCGCCTTGAGAAAGGTTTTACCGACTGAACTATCGAGAAACGAGAGCGAACTGTACGGGCATAATCTCCCGGCGGGCCACTGTCGGGTTGGGGCTCCGCGCCCATGCACTGGCGAGGTCGCGCGCCTTGCGGCCTTGAAAACCTGTGGTCGAGTAAGAACGGTTCTTCCAGCTCCTGTCGTGTCGCACCATCTTACGGCGTTTGTCAGAAATGGCAGCGGATCTTCGACACACTTGCTCCGTGGCGGGTCGGCGCCCTTCAGACTCCTTTCCCTTCTTCCCCCGTGGCCATGCCTCCTGTCAGGCGTTCTTAGACGCCACGTGGAGGCACGGACACCGGCTGGGCGGGATTTCGAACGGGCCGTCTCACGATGCTGCCGTGAGGTGGGTGGGGGGGGGGGGGGGGGGGGAAGGGGGGCGATAGTTCTCCCCATGGATGGGGTAGCGCCGAACAACCTGTGAAGGAGGACCCTGCAGCGCGTGATTTGTGGGTGCTTTAAGTGCTCCGCCCGCCATCGGCAATGGCAACACACTCGGCCGACGTGCTCAGCTGACGACTTTGCGGCGGCCAGGCTGGAGCGGCAGAACGACGACTCTTCTTCACGCGGACACCCGAGACCGGAAGCAATTGACAAGTACGCCGAAGCTCGAACCCGCCTGTTGCCGACGTATGTCTGTGCTTCGAGCGTGTGTGAGACTCCGGCTCGTCGAGCGTGCTTGGACGAGGAAGGTGACCTCTACGGCACCGGGACGCCTGGGGATGCTGTGGCGCATCAGGCTGCGTTCTTGGGCCTCTGTGACATGTGCAACGTGCAACTGTGATCTTTATGGCTAGGAGCGAGTGGGGTGGGACGGACCTGCACTGTGATGGACAGATGAGAGAACAGCACCGAAGGAAATGAGGGACAGCGAGGATTCCTGAGGGTTGTTCTTAACCAACGGGGAAAAGGGAAAGAGGAGACGGACTTGGGAGCCGGACTCGTCTTGGTTTTGTACTGAGCAATACCTCATAGTTCTGCATTACACCAACGTATTAACCAACACGTCGTAATGTCGCTGACGGAGATCAGAATCGGGAGCTACCGACAGGCCATCTCTGATGGGAGCACCCAGCGGGAGGAACCTATCTGCTCCTACAAAGCAGACGGCCGCAGAGCGTATGCGAGCTTATCGGGAACGCAACAATCGGCGGAAGCTGCAGGAGAGCCTTCACCAGCAGAGGGCGGCATTTTAGGCCGCCCTCACTCACCCTCACAGTCGCACTCACCTAAGCCCCTCACTCACCTTCAGCCCCTCACTCACCCTCATCCTCACAGTCACACTCACCTTCAGCCCTTCACTCACCCTCATCCTCACAGTCACACTCACCTTCAGCCCTTCACTCACCCTCACTGGACTACACGGCCCTCATGCCCCTCACGCACTCATGGCCCTCACGCCCCTTGCGCACAGACCGCAATCACGCACTCACCGCCCTCACGCACTCATGGCCCTCACGCACTCATTGCCCTCACGTACTCATACCCCTCACGCACTCACGGTCATCACAGCCCTCACGGCCCTCACTCACCCTCACGCATGAATTTTCAGAAACTCACTCACCCTCACCTCACCTTTGAAGATCAGGGTGAGTGAGGGCCCTCATGAGTGAGGTTTGCCGAGGTATGTTCACCAGGGGCCCTGCAGACGACCGTAGATAACCGTAAGATCTAAAACCCACGCTGTGCTTACCAGTCGTTGTTAGCATGATCAAGCTTGTCTATTTTCTTGGTTCTTACAAGTGGCGACTCTATGTGACCGTTGAACCAGTCAATCGCCTGCCTTGACTGACTGAGCTCCCAGTGCGTGAGATAGCGCAGAGAGCGTGATCACGTGGTGCAAGACCGACGTTCGATTGGTTCAACTAGCACGCTGCTTGCACCACACCGCCAGCTACCCTCTCCGTCCTGGAAGGGGTAATTCTCTCTATGACAGCAGGATGAGAGTGCGCTTGCCGGACCAATGCGCCGCCTCCCTTTCCTCACCAGACCCAGACTTTTGCGCGTCGGTGTGGGGCGGCAGCGTGATCACGTGAGGAAAGACGCCTCTTCCAAGGACCACGTGGCTCCTTCCACCGCACAGTCAGCTGAGGTGCGAACGGGGTCGTAAAGCGAACGAAGAAAATTCAAATTTGGCCCTTCGTGGTATTTCCTGCGGCACTAAACGACATTTGCAACCAGCCACGAGGTGGAAGCAGCCAAGGTTGCCAGACGCGGTTTTCGAAACAGCCAGACGAAGAGAAAAGCGCTCATCGGAGGAGTGCAGGAGGAGGGTTCTTTTTCGGGTCATCCGGGCATTTAACCCTGCACTGCAGCGTCGTCGCCGTGCAATGCGGAAAAAAGCGGGGAAGAGTGCCGCGCCACAGAAGCGTGCGAGAGCAATTCCGCGTCGGCTGCTTTTTCCAGAAAGGCGTCTGGGAAGAAAAAGCAGCAGCAACAACGGCGTCGCTCTCCGACTCTCCGGCGAAAGGGAGCCCAGATGAAGTGACAAGGTTAGAGGAAGATGCGGTCGCTGGGAAAGAAAAGAAGAATTAGCGGCAAAAGGAAGCCGAGAGGAAAAGAATTCCGAGGTACGCGATGAGGGAAACGACGCGTCGATCGAGGCTCGAAATACTCGCGGTTCCGAATTGCACCGCACGGGACACGGATTATCGACCCGACGACCGTGCCGCTTTGCATCAGAAGCCGTGCCCCGGGGGTAGACAAGAAAGCCGCTGCATCGCACTCCACTCACTATTCCGCCATTTCAATTATTTTCCGAAACTCTGAATGAGAACGTGGGGCAGTTGACGCCCCTCATTTCCACGTGTTCGTGGGTGTCGCCAGCCGCCATTTCCTCCTTCCTGCATGCGAGGCAGTTGATGCGTTGGATCAAGACATGCTCGGACAAACGAAGCTAGACCTAAAACAAATCCCAACGCGAAACGAGCGCGCGCATTTACAGCGTTGCACGCGGCAGAGAACCGCACCGAACACGCCCCGACAGCACGCCCCGACATGTGCGCAGCGCCATTGCGCTGCCATCTTGCTGTGTGTAATGGAGACCATCCACTCTTTCTAGGGAAAACGATGCGAAAGTTATTGCACAGTTCTTGGGAAAGAGCGCTAGAGGCAAGTTCAAAAATCTTTTTATTTACACGAGGCTCCGGAACCAGAATTACATTAAACGAAAAAGCTCACATATTTCTTTTTTTTTCTTCTTTATCAAAAGGTATACGGTGGAGTAGCTAGGGAATTAAAAAAATCTACACGTGGCCCGACTGCCGGGCGACGTCATACCAGACTTGCAGGTTTTGACGGGCTAGATCATTCGTATTGAAAATCCACGATGTAATAAAAACAATCCTGTTACTTCAACGTCCAACAGACTCCCCCCCTCCAGACTTAGAAGTAATTACTTTTGTGGAAAAGAAAGAGCGCTAAACAGTCGATGTGTGCGCGCAGTCGAATAATATTATCTAATTATATATTTTGAACAAACTCCCGACCAATAGATCGAAGCAAGTCGGTTTGACGGTTAAAAGTAGAGTATCAATTGAGTATTTAAAAAAATGCTATCGAGGAAAGCCGACGCATTTGCACTGTTTACAGCACTAAGTGGATACATTTACCAAAAAGAGTTCCTTAAAGAAATCGTGTTAAAGCAACGAAGCAGATTTTTTTTTTTTTTTTGTCGAATTAATAAGTTATTCTACGTAATATGTGAGTGCATATCACTAAGGAATTGGTTATGTAGCCAGTTAAAAATAATTTAGTCCGAGTACTCCTCGTTCCCCACCCAGTCTCGGGTGGTTTAATAAAATGGTAAACTTATAGGCAGAAGGTTGGCATCGGAATTCAGCAGCGAGACAATCCGTGCATAGATAGCGATTGAAGAAACAAAGAGTTCTGACAGTTTGGCTTTGTATCCGTTCTATCTTGTAAATGTTTGTTGAGAGAATGGCTCGCAAACTGGGCTTTTGAAAGTTACAAGTTTGTGCGTGGGCCAGTCCAGATTCGTGTCATCACCTTCGCATTTCGACTGTGCCGTTAGGGCACTTTCGATCCACAATCCTGCTTCGTTGACCTGTGACGATTTGTGACGACTTACGAACCACAGCTCGGTCCACGACAGCTGGGAACAAACCGCTTACAAACATTGATCCCTAATGCCCGAGTACCATTAGAGCGACAAACAGAAACAACCGACACCGACAAGTCTCAAGCACGTGCACGCAAAGGCGCCGCTGGCAGGCTTGGGATCACTCGTGCTTACGAGAAACTGCGAGTCTGCCAAGGGTAAAATCGTGCGCATGCTGCACATGCTCGGGGCATGTGGGTGTCCGTGTTTTTTAATGCGAAATCATTAACTGTCCCGTGGAGCCAACCGACGTCATCAGCTTTTGAAGCCGCGCCAAACGGCACCTTCCCCTGTCAAAATGGAGCCAAGTCAGAAGCAGAAATCTGATGGATAGGCTCCCATTGGCTGGTGCGCGTCATAATTTCAAGGAACGAGGCTCCCATTGGCTCTCGGGCGGCGTAGTTACTCCACCAGAGAAGCCCTCTCCATGGAGGCGCAGCGCACGCAGCGGCCCGGCCGCCGGTAAGAGGGAGCGCCTGGCCGCAGAGAGACATGGACGGCAGAATCGTCCGATCCGACAGTCCGAACGCCTTGCGTGCGACACGACGATCCGTTCGGCTCCGCCCAGGAGATCCAAGCACTCCAGCGGAGGTCCGCGTTCATAGATCTCTGGTCTCAGATTGACGGTATAGCTCGCACGAGCGAAGTTAGAAGCTCGTTCTCGCAAGCGCGTGCATTCTTTGCGGGGCCATCTTTTTCAAATGGGTCAGCGGGATCCACGTGTCCGGCTTCCAGTCGCCCGTCCCGTTTTCTCGTTCGTCCCGCCAGACCCAGTACGTCATCATGACGTTCGCGCTAGCTGTACCGTCATTGGCTGGACGCTTCCGACAGTCCGTCCGCCGTGCGAAACTATCGGGCACGTTGGACGTAGAGTTCCTCGATATGCTCCCCCGAAGGGGGAGCAGAGTTGCGCATTTGTTTTCCCCGCGCCGCCACGCCGCTATTCGCCGAGATCCATCACGTGAGGAGCAAAGCATCCGGCGCCTTGCAAGAAAGCCACCTTTACGGTCGCTCCGCCGACGTTGCTCGCGCCCCGGCGTATGTTCCCCTGCTTTTGCCTCCCCCTCCTCTTTTTCTGTTTTCCATGCGCGGCGGCGCGCGCGGCGCCGTTATTCGTCAAATTTAGTCACGTGACGAGCAAAGCATCCAGGGCGTGCAGGAAAGCCGGAGCTACGGCCAGCCGCCGAGGCTGAATGCGCAACTCTGCTACCGCAGGTAGCTATATACAGGAACTCTAGTTGGACGCACGCCGGATAGCCGATCCGACGTCTGAAGCGACCAAATGTTTCGGATCAGGCAGTCGTATTGCCGGATCGGACGTCGGATCGGATGGATTTTTCGCGCATGTGTCACGAGAGCGCGCGCTCGAAACGTGGCCGTCCACGCCACTACGCCGCAGACGAACTAAAGGTCTGTTCACACGATGCATCTTTTAGGCGCGCAACAGTTTCGCGACACTCAAGTTTCGCGAAATGTGATCGTTCACACGTACCGCTTCACGTGCAACAACGATGACGTTTAGACTCGCGAAAATAGCTTCGGTGTTGACCATAATGTGGCGCTTCAGTTTAAAGCCAACATCATCATCATCACCATTAGCCATTCAGCGTCGTAGATCCGCTGCTGCGGCAACGCGCGTCATGTTCTCCATCTCCCGCCAAATTCTGGAAACCGAAGCACCTTCTGCCTGCGATTCCGTCGTGCGTAAAGTGGCATGTCGGCACGAAAGCGTAGAGTTGTTGCGGCAGCCCTAATAGTTGTTCTCTGCGACGAGGATGCCCCTCCCAAGAAGAGACCGTGGGTAAAAGAGTACCTACAGAAACGCGAGCAGACGGGAGCGCATCACTCGCTCACAAGGGACCTCCTGAAGGACGCAAATGAGTTCAGGCGGTACCTGAGGATGACGCCTGATGTGTTCCATCGGCTGGCAGACGGAATCAGGGCAGATATTTAAAGGCAGAATACCGTCATGAGGGAGTCTATCTCTGCGGAGGAGCGGCTTGAAGTTACGCTCCGTTACCTTGCAAGCGGTAAGTCGCCGGATCATTTGAAGCGAATTACCGTAAATTAATTAAGCCATGTTTCAATAAAAGTGCTTTGTTATAAAAATACCTCCCGCTAATTGTCTTCGTCCATCGCTGGATTTTTTTCCGATATGCTACTCACTTTTCCTTCAGTAGGTGCTTGACGTGCTTGCGGAAGCGCCGGCAGTATCCACCGTTCGTGGTTTCGGTTTTTTCGGATTTGGCTCGGCTACAACACCGGCAGTGAAGTGGTCTTCTCAAACAGCTCGCTCCCCCCTCAAAGGCCACGTGAGAGCGTTTCTGAGCGTCCATTGGCGGCGCCCTCAGAGTGATTGACAGGACTCGACAAAGTTTCAGCAAAAGCTCGCTCCAGAAGCGATGTGTGCGCGCAACTTTTTTAGATGCGTGCGTCCTTTTCGGGCTAGTTCAGACGGCGCAACCATTTCGCGAAACTACATTTCGCGACACTAGGTGCGTGAGAAAAATGCATCGTGTGAACGGGCCTTAAGGGAGCGGAAGAACAACATTCATGCTTTCGCATTCACAACTCATAAGAAGTGCTTAAGTGCCCTCGGAATTTTGTTTTTCTCTTTTGTTGTTTTCGTGGGACTAGCGCGTAGACGGGAACGGACGACCGTCAAGGTCTTTTCGCAGGAGCCTGTCAAACATCAGTTCTATGAAAGTTTTTCACGAGAACAGTGACATGGGCATAGTTAATTTATCCGTAAGATTCAAATAAAATGGGTAAACTGGCAGCTTAGGAGTAGTCCGAT
Organism: Ixodes persulcatus; assembly: GCA_013358835.2. Classification (NCBI taxonomy): domain Eukaryota; kingdom Metazoa; phylum Arthropoda; class Arachnida; order Ixodida; family Ixodidae; genus Ixodes; species Ixodes persulcatus. The sequence continues at coordinate 153,325 of JABSTQ010002465.1, read as the reverse complement.
AACGGATGAAACCCGAAGAAATTCGATACAAAAATTAATGGCGAACCATTTGAAATGCACTACAACGTCGGCGTCGTAGTAAATGGCGTAGCAAAAAAGTTCCGAGTGATGACGCAGGCTTTAGAATCTGAAAGGCCCATCCGGAACTCGTTGGCACAGGGGAACCCATTAAAATGTCACTCATACCTCCGCAGAGTCTAGACGGCACCGGTGGACGCTGCGGCACCGGCGATTCAATACACGCCTCTGCAGCCCCCGCGTTACCTCCGCGGAAGGACGCAGCTCAGAGGGTTTCCTAAAGCATGCGATGGCTAGACGCAAAATGAAATAAAAGAATCTAAAACAAAAGTCACTTCGAGGCAACAATGAAGGAAAAACAACGATCTCGGCAAACGCACGAATGCGTGTCCGCTCTGTAACAGGCATCAAGAACAAAAAGTAAAACTAGAAGTCAGCCAACAAGACGGCCATTGTCACGGGCTTTCCTCGGTCCCCAAGCAGAGCCCGCACGCTCCGCAGAGGGCACGCTCCTTTTCAGAACGCTCTCGCTCACCGGTCGCCGCGTTCCGGCCAGACAGAGTTCCGCCATAAGCCAACGAGGCCGGCCTCACCACGGTCGCCATATATGTGGAGCTCAAGTTCGCCGGCTTTTTTGCGGGGGTTGTGGTAACGTCAGAACGCCGAGCTCTGATTGGCTCTGATTGAAAGATAGTGGGTAGACCTCAAGTCAGCTTGCTTCGAGGTCTACCCACTATCCTTCCATCACAGCCAATCAGGGTTCGGCGTTCTGACGTCACCACAACCCGTGCAAAAGAAGCAGACGAACATGCGCTTCGCATAGGAGCCACGAGCGAATAATATGAGCTCAAAACAGTTCTTGCTGCTTCGGCCTACTTGCAAGTTTTTGAAAGAGCTGTGGCCCTATCTAGGAATGGAAGGCGAAGTTGAGGTCCCGTACTTGGGACTTTCTGGAAAATTGAGAGAAAATAGGAACCACAGACGTAGAAAAAGGCCGCATTGCGGGGTTCCAGCTCATGCTGTCCGCGAGGGCATATCTTCCAAACTTGTCTAGCTCCGCCACAAAAGACCACTCGGGACATATATCCTCGTGCTCGTCCGCCAAGAGGTGACAGACGCTACCGAAATAACTTTTGATAAGGCCTAGCGCACATGTACCCTCTATCCGGGATTCCTAAAAGTAACTCGATCTTGAGAAACCAGCGCCACTTCCTTCGTTGCCCGCTAACCGGACACAAAGAGGTGGCATTGGTCGCCGAGTTGTTTGGGTGGCGCCCTCTATACGATTTCCATCCGCGACGTCACACGACCAGGATTTGTCTCGCCGTGGCGTCTCCACTTGCGAGCCTGGCTGCTTATGGTCAGCTGCGACGACAACGTCCACGGCCTGACAATGCTCGTATGCCTCTGGTTGGGCCAATCGTGGAAAGCCGACGACCACGACGCATTTTGGTCGCGCACGTCGCTAATACAGTCTAAAAACAAAGGTGTATTATTACATCCTTTCTCCCATACAATGCACCTCAAAACGTCAGTTCAACGTACAGCGCACCGACGTCGATCTGACGGTACTAACTTTCACGAAAGGCTTGATAGCCGTGTGGTACAACCTAATAAAATAGCTAATGTACGTTACTGACGACAAAAAAAAAATAATCGGATTTTTTTTTTTTTTTGCCTTATTGCGAAACTTTATTGTTTTCCTTCCGTGGTCTTTGATACGTACTTTCGCTATTTAATAAGTTATATCGGACCGTTATCAAGCCCTTCGTAAAATTTGGGGCCGTCTGTTCGACTATAGTGCTGTGCGTCGAACTAAAGTTTTGAGGTGCATTATATGGGACAAAAGGGTGTAAGGTAGTACTCTTTTTTTTTTTTTAGAGTTTAGTAGAATGAGAAAGGCGGGGAAGAGTTTCTGTTGTCCCGCCCGTAGCGCGGGCTTCCTACGTTCGATAACACTCGGGCGTTTCGTAAACCTCGAGCGTGCAAGCGCACTCCAAGCATTACAAAAGACAACGAGCGCATGCTAGAGCCTGAGCTTTGCGTAAGAGACGCCCTGCCGCGCTAATCCTGCCGGCGACAATGGCACACGGAGACAACCAAAGCCTCGCAAAAGCAGGGCCAAGGAGAAACTGCACAGCCCAATGGCCAATATGGCGACTTTACGAGGACGCCGTCGATATACTTTCCTACCGGAGGCAATGGCCGAACGCGTTGTTGACAGCGCATGCTCAGAACGAGCTCTCACTTACCGTCTGCTCGCCGTTGGCACGCGCTCAACACCAATGGGCTCGGTAACGGCCTTAAGTGCAACAACGAATGCATGGCTAGCACGTGACGTCATCGCACAATGCTGGTGGTCATTCCTGCTAGTTCTTGCCGAGATGTTCGGTGCTGCTTAAAGGGATTGTTCGGTGAAAACCGGAAGTTCTTAAGATTTCGTGATGGTTACCTGGTGGGAGCCTAATGATTAACACAGGCCATTTTTATTCCATTAAACGACACCCCAATTTAGTGTAATCAACGACGGATAATTGAACGAAACTCCATGCCGAATTTCGCAAGTATCAACGGCTGCACTCCCATGCCTGACGTGACGTCGCACCAGTTTTGCAATCGTCATATCCTATGCCTGAGTCCTCCGTGGGAACACAGTGCTCCCGACGCACCGCAGCATTCCATATTACTCGCCACTGCAAAATGTCGCGGAGAAGTGTGGAGCGTGACAACCGCACAACGAAAATACCCTTTCATTCTAAAAAAAAAAAAAAAAAAAAAAAAAAAATCTAGCGCAGCAGCGAGGGTGAACCACGTCGTACCGCTCACGCGGAGGACAAAATTCGAAGTGCACTTCAGTTCGGCGCGTTCTTTGCCTGATGTTACCTCAGAAACTCCGCTTCCCTGAAGGTGGAAGAGGAAAACGCCGTTTATGCACGCTTGGGTTAAAATACAATTACTCCTCCAGGGAAGCACACAAAATTAAGATTTGTCGTGGAAGATGCTCCTACAGCCATTGACAATGAGGTCTAAATGTTTTCATGAATACGAAATTTGACCGGATAATCCCTTTAATGTAGGCTGTCAAAGATACGCGCTCAGCAGCAAGCCCACCCCAATGGCAGCTGATGTGGCGTCAGTGGACGTCACTGTGGGCAAAACAGACAAATCTGACGATTTGTTAGATTCGTGTGTAAGAAATTGGTTACAGACAAATCTGTAACGGCGTGAGTTTAGTCCAGCAGAATTTGTCGGCGCGATTACATACTGCAGATGAAAACTTTAGTCAGCGCAGTATGACTGCTAGCCTGGGGTACAGTGATACACGACCGCACGCCGACGTTGCACATCCAGATCGAAACGGTGCAGGGGTGACGGTTAAACCCAGGATTCCTGGGGTCTGCATCATGAGGGGGACACTGCACCAAGCAGTGATCTGACCCGAGTTCTTGTTCATCCAATGCCTTCCTTCTGAGTCGCGTATGAACTGAACCCAGAAAAGGTCAAGTCACGGAACAGCACGAAGGAGCTGCAGCGTCTTGGGCACCGAGCTCGAAACCAAGGGTAAAGACATTGGCCGCTCTCCGGTTCATCTTTCTACGCGTCGTGCACACGCTCGAGGCAGACCGTTGTATTTCATACCTGCAAAGAAAAACGCACACCTGTTTCTATCTTTATGAAGTGATCTCATCACCGTAGTCCCCGACAGAATAAGAAGGGCGTCTCGGTCGGAGCCCGACCTCCAGCACACGCTCGTGGCTTCCCGTCGTGCTTCGGCGCCGAGTACACGCTCAGAGCTCACGTGACGCCCTGCCGTCACGCGAGCATGATGCTTATGAAACTAAGAACGCGTCTCCCACTAATGTTTTTTACCGCGTCAAAAAAAGAAAAAAAGAAGTCTCGATTTCTGTGTGATGACGTCAGAGAGCTGTCACGCTGCCGCCCGCCGCGATCCTGGCGGTGTACGGCAGTGGTGGTGGCAAACGCCCGTTACGCTGCAGGTCGCTCTCCGGCTTGAGAGCCCACGGAAAGCTTGGGCAGTCGGGAGCTGGGACGCCGTGACGACAACGACGCTCGCCTTTGCTCATGCCCTTATTTTGCCGGAACTTGTACGACCAACCGCCATGGTCGCGACATCCGACAGCGTGACACCGCGGCTTTTGTGACGTCATTTGTTGCGCCTTCGGGACCACCCTCGGAGCATGGTAGGCAGAGGACGCTAAACGCCGCAGTCGGAGGAGACGCCTTCGAGGGACCGTGCATGGGGAGGGGGGGCACAACTTTATGGTTCCAGGTTGCCTTGAATCCGCCGTCCTTTGAATACCCCGATCTTTTTTCGCGACACGCCGTTCGGTACAAGCGCGAAAAATGAAGAAACAAATAAAATGCCGTGTCGCGCCGATGCTCGAATTTCGATCGTGTCGGGAAAAAAAGAAAGAAAAAGAAGGCGGCGTGCGGCGACGAACTAGCGCCACGCGCCCCCATCTAGCGCTGGTGGCTGCGAACTCAGAAACAGGTTCTTCGGGCTATCTCTCGTCGACGTTCCCGCTCCGCAAGACTGCGAACAAAACAAAAACAAAAAAAAGTAAAAGAGAAGGAAAAAAAAAGAGAGAAAAAAGGCGGGCGAAGAGTCGATCTTTGCAAACTCGTCCAGGGCGAACAAATCGTGCTGTGAAGGTTATCGGGCGTTATCGGGCTCCGCATTGGACCGTGTCTCCTGCGCCCCGTTCGAGGTCTACACAAAGAAAAGAGCGTCGCTGCATGCTCCAGTCGTCGACGGAAGATTGCACCAGAGCTCGCCGTCTCGGAATCGTGAAACCGAAAATAGTAGAGCAAGTTAAGTGCATACCTTAATCCTACACATTTCAGGGGCGTCGCACCGCTGAACTTGGGAGTTGAACTAGGAAGTTGAACTATAGAACTATGTGCGAATAGCGATTTTTCAGTTCAAAGTGAATACCAAGCGAATAGTTGCTCTATACGAATAATTTCGAAGCGAAGCGAATAGTTTGCGGCCTTCCATAGAGTCATTGTAAGAAACCATTGAGAACAGGGAACAAACAAACAAACAAACAAGGACAAACACGACAAGGTCTGAAGGGTCACGATCGTTCACCAGCAGGCCCGCACAGCTACTCTTATTTCACTATAGTCATGCCTAATTTATATGGACACTACCCTTGCACAGATAAATTGTCAATGATGTGAATTTTTCATAACGGTAAATCAAGGCGAATTTCACAAGTAATGAACACAAAGCGCCGCCACAAAAGACACGAATTGTGTAGGGAAAAAATGCCGAGACGGGTAGCTCTCTAAAAACGATTCTTGAATACCGAGATTTCTTTATCCACATACCGCCGAAACCAGCGCGTATCTTCGCATCACCCAGGTGCGGCGCCGGTGCTTAGCAGCATTGAAACATACCTTTTTCCTGTTTTTACGTACGCAAGAACAACAAAACGATCGAAAGAGATCTTTGGAGAAAAGCATGATCGATAAGTGGATTGCACGCACAGCGCCAAAAACGCTGATATTGGCGAGGAACGCTTTCGGTACCATCATATGCTCCGTAGCGATTATGGCGCGACTGGTTCAGAACGACTCTTTCGAAGCTTCGAATGGACCGAAACGGCGATTGCCATGGCAACTGAAACCGCGGATCAGCCAATCACCTCGCGAGGTTTGCTCGTCTGTCTGTTAGTGTACGCTTCTGTCCGGCTAGCAGGCAGGGAAGGCAATGGCGCTGCTACTTTCCCAGGATACAAAAGACTTGACTCGACGACAGCACAGCGCCAAAAACGCTGATATTGGCGAGGAGCGCTTTCGGTACCATCAGTATGCTCCGTAGCGATTATGGCGCGACTGGTTCAGAACGACTCTTTCGAAGCTTCGAATGGACCGACACGGCGATTGCCATGGCAACTGAAACCGCGGATCAGCCAATCACCTCGCGAGGCAATTGCTCGTCTGTCTGTTAGTGTACGCTTCTGTCCGGCTAGCAGGTAGGGAAGGCAATGGCGCTGCTACTTTCCCAGGATACAAAAGACTTGACTCGACGACAGCGCTGGTTGACACCAGCAACCGAGGTGAACTCCAGCAGCCTGCCTCTCTTTTTTCTTACGATTCTGCGAGTCAGGCGTCCCATCGGCGTTCCGAAACAAATTTCCTCGAGTCAGTCCGGCAGTAACGGCCTCCTACTTTTATGTAACCCAACTCGCTCTTCACAAAACAAGCCCGCGTTTGTCCATGCGCCAACGCTGGCAGCCTGGGTGTGCGCAGAAAATAGATTCGCGTAAAAGCGAACCACCTGCCCGGAGCCGAAAGCAACACCCCCGCAGTAAAGGGACGCTGCAGAGTCTGGCGCTGGTGCATAGCCGCTTTGCGGCAGCTGTGCCCGGGCGCCGCCGGAACCGACCTTCACTTTTTGTTTCCTCTTTTCGCTCACTGCACTTGGTCATGACCACAGCAGGACAGGTTATTGGCCTTTTAGGTTCTACCGCGTCCTCCTCCTTACCCAGTCGAGGCGTTTGTGGAGGCTCGTCAATGCCCCTTGCAGCGGTTAACTTGTAAAGCGTCTACAAAACGAGGAACACGAGACAAGACCAAGCGCTGCCCCTATCTCTTAGAAATTCCCCATCGGGGAATCTAGCAATGCACTGTGATAGGTGTCCGTGCGAGCCTAATCTTGACGAAACAAAAATAGTTGCAAAACAAAAAACAAAACTAAGAGAGAATTGTTTCGGCCAACCGCACTAGAGTAAAGGGCGAAGATAGCTGCCTAAGTGCACCGTCAGTGCTCTCAATGAGAAAGTGTTCGCTTTTTTGTGTCGGGAGCCTCAATTTGTGTACACGTAGAAAGCGTGTTTCATTAAACGTTCAGTTGCAAGTTAGCGCTTGGTCCTGTCTCCTGTTCCTCGTTTTTTAAGCGGTTTACAAGTTCAACATGTACCAACTTGCCCACCTATCCATTTTACCGTCTCAGTGGCCCGGCATCTAGGCAAGGCAGTTACTTTAGGCAACACAAGAGGAGGTCAGCAATGGCGGCTGTCACCTGTGTAAAGCGTAACATAATAAACCGGAGACACGGAAGCAGAAAGGACGTACACAACGTCGTCTTTGTAACGGTGCTGTGACTGTGTACGTCCTTTTTGTTTCCACGTGTCTCCGGTTTATTATCATTGCCTCGTATTCTTCACCAGCTCACCCGCGCCCTCAATCTTCTTTCGGTGTAAAGCGTCTATACAGGGCCTGCACGTGACCTGGTCGCACCGTGCTGGTGGTCACTGCTGCTACTTCGTCTTGTCGAGAACTCGGCGGGGCGACTTGTGCGCTGGAGATGGTACGCGCCCAGCGGCAAGGCAACCACAATGGCCCCTGTTTGTCACGTCAGTGCAGCCACGTACTAGAAATCACCGCGCAAATGTTCTTCCACCGAGTAACCGAGCTACTATAGTCCACAATCTAGATTGTCCGATAACTTAAAGGGACCATGAGATGAATCTTGGGCTAGGATAAATGATTCAAGATTGAGATTTTACTAATCGCATACCGTTTAGTGGGCCGAAAGAAAACTAGTACACGAGGGTAGAAGGCCAAAGCCCACTTTTTGGTAGGAAATTTTCAAAATATAGGGTTCTATTCCTCGCCGCCTTTCCTTCGAAAGCTCTCCGCCTTTTCAGCGTGATGCATCCGCGGTGTCCAATGCACGTCATCGAACACTCGCGCATGGGATACGAGCACCGCGTTGCACGGACATGCGCACTCGTCAACAATCAATCCGTCGACGAATACTTGAATTGGCGTTCGTGGCCAATACGCGTGTATCGTCGCTCGCGAATGACGAGTTCCATGGTGCGCTTAAAAAGCACGGTGGGAGCTTGGAGTCATCGTGACCGGTACCCAAGCACGTCATGACCACGTGATTTCTCCTTTCGCTCGTGAGTTAAGGTGGAAAGCTAAGGAGGAAGAAGTTGAAACCTCATTTCATGACCCCTTTGCACATCTGGTCTGGAATCTCCGCAGTTTGACGTCGTGGTTTAATACCCTAGAGACATTAGCGCTCTCCCCTGTCATTAAGCCAACGATCGTTGGCATTTCCCAACTGTCATGGAGCTCAACTAAGTTGCCCTGGTGTTACACGGGGCATAGGCCTACCAACCCCATGTTGAGATGCGCGTCAAGGGACACAGTTGATACCGAAACAAAACCAGAACTGATGTCACGTTATATATATATATATATTTCTTTTAAATAGCGATGCCAATGAACTATATGCACACTTTTCATTTATTATAAGCGCCCAAAACACAATAACAAAAACTTCGTGTTTTTTTTTTTGTTTTGTTTTTAGAGTAAAGAAACGACAATCGGACCGTTTCACACGAATTCAAGCGACAGAGAGAGACAACGAAAGTCTTATCGGCCCAGGCATTACAATGGCCGTCCTCGACGAGCTGTGGCTTCCGCGACGTCCCGTGCTCGTTCTAGCGGCAGCTCTGGCTCCGAATCATACCTCTTCCCACAATCCTCCGCAATAGGTGCTTCGCTAACGCTGGCCATGGGCGGCCATGCGGCGGATGCCGCAATCTTTAGCTCCCTTGGCGCCAACTCCCATCAGTTAACTGAGGTAGAGCAGCTCAGTTCAACTCATGATCGTTAGCGGCTCAATGACAGTTGGCGCCGCCGTGAAACTCCGGCCAATAGCGATTGAGTCAACGCGTTCCTTTTAGGAGGAACGAAGGAACGCCGCCGTTCAATTTTGCATCGGTGGAACTGGAACAGGAACGCGTTACATTTTTACTGGAACAGAAAAAGGAACGACGTTCCTTTTCTTCGTCCAGTGGGGTAATTTTTGTTTTATTTCTAAGAGGGAAATTTTAAAAGTATAGAAACAATGTGTTTACGAAGAACAGGATCTCGTTAACTTTTGGGTTACTTATCTTAGGGTTTATTTAGTGTGGTCCTCGTTTGGTAACAGTTGGGTTCAGGAGAGCTACTGGACATTGATTCTTTTTTCAATGCCCGAGGCTGCGATACAAAAAGCAAAACCTTTAGTCAAAGGAAAAGGCACAGAAAGAGGCAAGTTTCAAACTCAGTTACTTTCTTTGCTTCCACGAATCCTCAAACACATACAAAGGCCGACAACAGCTACCACCGAACTTCCACAAAGACACCTCCAGTTACACCAAAAGAACAGATTACCAGACATCGAACGCACCCTTCTATCCCGAACCTCGGTCACTTAAAAAGTACACAAAAATTTAACGTTATTCCTTCTCCCCTACCTTTAAACTGAACAACGAATCCAACCTTCACGAAGGACGACTTGTAGTTTTCAAGACTGACCTCCCAAAAGCCCTACCCTTTTCTTCACTCGCTCGTCTTGCAGACAGCAACATCGAGAAGCAAGTGTAGCTAAGTTCGAACAAGGGACTTTGTTAGACTGAAACGTGTGAGGGTTGTAAAACGCTCGTGCAATGTGGTGTAACAGTACATTCGGCTCGTCTGAATCGCCCACCACAAACATGAATATGGTTAAAAGCTGATATTTCTACCGATGAATATATCAACAAATGAAACTTTGCTTCCGCTTCTTTTCTTTTCCTGGTGCATCACGGCATTCCAATTCTTACGTTGCCATTTGATTGGATAGAGAAAAATAAACTTGGCTCGATCCAACAAAATATGGTAATCAGCAAAATACAAATGTAACGTATATGCAACGATACTTTCCATTTTTTTAACTGCAGCAGGAACGAGTTCCTTTTTAGGTATGGAACTTGTAACGGGAACGCGTTCCAAAAATCACGAGGAAAGGGGAACGAGCTTTCGTTCCTTTTTTTGAGGAACGTGTACAACAGAGCTAGGGTATCACATGGCCGCCGGAATCAGATTAATCGCGATTGCCCAATCGTCACCACGTGGTGCATTCACAAGTAGAAACCGTAACATTACTCTCTTTCACGTCACATTTTAGCCAATCATTGTTTCAGAAGGAGCTCATGCCTCGTTGCCTATAGAGGCCATGGTACTGACACTAAACGCATTGTGCGCTTAGACAGGCTGACCAACTGTGTATTGGGTGGGACCAGCTGAACGTAAAAAGGAAGGTCAAATTAGATAGAGGAAAGGACAAACTGCCGCTGAACTACCAACTATTTTAATGGAAAACATCTTTATCTTTTTTTGTGTGTGAGTGTTCAGCATGGCCTCACCGAATGTTTAACCAAATAGCTCAACTTATTACCATCGCAAGCACGGGTGTTTATCAAAAGGTGCAAACGTCAAAGGCTACAAAGGAGGGCAAAGTGACGGTGCGAAGGCGGCGTGGAAGTTTCGGCCGGGGCAAAACATTTCATAGGTGGCATTTCATATAGATCGAAACTTTTCTCGCTATGGGTTTTCTAGCAACCCACGCTATTTCGAGCCGAAAATTGGCGACAGTGCGAGAAGATTCACGGCTAAAGACGCAACGATCAAGCACAGCCGGCGACGTGAGATGGAAACCCGTCGTCTACACGACCCTTGTATGTGCATAGATTCGGTCGCTGCTTTTGTCTTTCGCTTCCGCATTCCCGCGGACAAAGCTGGAAAACAACGACGCGGAAACGCATCGAAACGTGGACACGCTTTCGGAACGCCCCATATTGCCCGGGAACGTCGCACAAGCCCGGGGGCGTCCTGAAGAGATGTTGCCTCTCGAAAAGAACGCCCGTCGTTCGCCTTATGAATGCATCGCGGTCATTAAGGCTAACCGAATTTGCAACCGAGCTGCTGCGCCTACACTGGGCGACACTGCTAGCGCAAACACAACGTTTTATTTTATTTTTTTTCCTTATTTTACTTGGAAAGGACATTGACGAGAATCAGACTTTGCTACTTGAGTTAGTGCCACAACTGAACACTCTCCTCCACTAGAGTAGTTTTCGTGACAGTACTGCAGTACTGAGTAAAAAACAAAGACGGGCTATTGAATTGTTCGCGCTAACAGTACCGCCGCGGAGTGCACTACCTCCAGTTCAATTCTTCGCAAAATTGTCGCCGATTCAGATTTTTTTTTTTTTTTACAATATATGATTTACGCAGTTCATAATGTTTCCCTAATTGGTAAGCACAATGGCATCCCAGTACTGACACTTCGAATAATGCCGACCCCAGCGAAAAAAAATTAATATATATATATATATATATGTGTGTGTGTGTGTGTGTGTGTGTGTGTGTGTGTGTGTGTGTGTGTGTGTGTGTGTGTGTGTGTGAAGGGTTTATTACATATATAAGGATGTATAAGATGAAATAAGCGCTTATATATGTGTGCTATAAAAGTCGTATAGGTTCTGGTATGTTTATTTGCCTAATTACACCTCTTCAATCATTATTATCACTACACAAAGACAGTGTATTTGTTATGCATGATGACTGCAACCTGAAACTGTGGTTTGAAAAACGGAAACTCGTGGAGGAGGAAGAAAAAGGAAGAGACAACGTCTCAAAAAGGGACAGACGTTGTCTGGCCCTTTTTGTTTTTCCTTCACGAGTTTCCGTTTTTCAGACCAGAGTCTCAGGTCTCAATCATCATGTATAACGTACACCAGCACGTCTGCACTTTAACCGTTTTTTTCATTGAGAATATTCGTGTTATTTATGTGGTAAACACCCCATGCAGCAGCGATCAACAAGATCTGATTTGAAAACATAGATCATCTCCACTTTCTAAATTCATAATGTAAAAACCGATCTTCGAAAAAGAAAAAAAAAAAAAAAATTGGCTGACGGATAAAAAAAAAAGTACGCACATAAAAGAGCCACAGTAAAAAGAGACGGCTTTGCGGAAACGGCGATCCAGCCACAATCCCTGCACAGGGGTTGCCCCGCGGATGACTCACCGCTCCACAGGCGAGGAATTGATCCGAGCGTCGTTTCCCCTACCCACCCCGCCTGTTGGCGTTGTCTCCCTCCTCGACAGTATCAACAACAAACAATCGAACCCCGCGAGCAAAACTATCTCAATCCACGAGACAGGTCGTTCGCTTCGACAGACTCACCTGATGCGAGACGAAGCACGGGCTGGATCGACCGTCGCCGTTAATCCGTGAAGCGACGAGGGGTTGATGCACTTCGCCGAGAGAAGCGCGCACAACAGGCGGTCGCTGCGATCAAACTTGCCGCGCTGGCGGGTCGCTTATTCCACAATCAGCGTGCCCTGTCAAGCGTCGTCGGAGAACACACCGCACATGACAAGCCCGCTGGCCTCTGTGTAGGGACCATCCGCAGAACGAGAACACTGCAGCCGTCGTCGCTGTTCGCCACGCAACGGCTTCAGCAACGACGCGAACGATTCTCCGCCGCGCTGTGCTGCTGCGCTTCTGTGTGCTTGTGTGTGTGTGTGCGTGCGTGCGTTGCCGTCGGACGCGACGGTGGCGCCGGTTCGGGCCGCCGCGGCGCCTGCCAAAACGAAACCTGTTTCCGAGAATGTTTGGGAACTCGGCGAGTAGGTGGCGCGAGTCACCCACCAATTCTTCGCGAGGCGCTTTGTGCTGTTTGTTTTTTGGGTCGGGTCAACCCTTCCTCCCCGCAACCTCTTTTTTTCCTTCTTTCTTTCTTTGAGCTAGTAATTTAAGAGTACGCCGAAGCCACTAGCATTAGTTAGTTGGGCGTACGCAATCAATGTGCGTATTATGCGAGCTTTTAATTTTATGCTTCATCTCATGCCTTTATCATTTGCCATATTTCAGCATATTTTCAACACTTCAACCCTCCCGCCCAGTAGAATTACGAGTAGAAACAACGCGTTAATTGTAAATAATCCTTTACGACAGATGTCGTGCGCTGAACTACTAACTTGTTTCTTGCCATTTGTTTGGTATTGGCACTGAGGAGACACGTGGGCGAGAGCTCTGCAGCCACTGCTGGTCAATATTGGAAGGAATTTAGTGAGATCACGAATTACTGATAAGTTACGATATTTCAAACGACTAGCCTCAATGAGATAAACTGCACTTTGAAGGACGCTGTTTCGTCGCAGCGTTCGAGGTTGTTTGGATAATAGCCTCTCAACAGCGGATACACAAATGACACATTTCAAGAGGGACAGCTGTCCTCTCAACAAATCAGACCGTTTATACGACAAACCACTAATTTTTACGAGGTGAGCTCGAGAAGAGGTCAAGGTTCCGTTTTTGAATAGTTTAACCTTCGAGGCACGTCCGTCTTGCCTAGCGGTTCGTGCAATGGCACTAGCTTCCAGCAGTAAGGCCTCGAGCTTATGCAATTCCTCGTGTGTTAGTATACAATGTTCATAGTCGTATTGTACGTGTAAAGGGAGTCGTAGGTCGCTACCGGCAGTCAGGCTCGTATTGGCGTGCTCAATCGTGCTGCCACGCCCGCGACGCCAATAATTTCCATTCGGCACAAGTTCCCTTCATTCAACTTTTTTATCTTCCTCAGTTATCAACCACCTCATCATATGTCATTAGTTATATTTTTCGAAAACTGCTGTTCAGTCGGTTATCACTTTTCTTTTGTTCTAATTTTGTTTTGTTTTTTTGTTTTTTTCTTGCGGGGGGGGGGGGGGGGGGGGGGTAATGGCGAAGTTATCCTGAAAAAATTGCGTCGTGCCTACATCGCCCCTAGGAAAGAGGAAGTGAGATCCACTGAGATAATAAAATAAATAAATAATAGAAGCAAATCCAATTCATTGGTTACAGTGTTTGATCAGTTGGGAGTAAAAAAAAACAGATAGAGGTCTGTGTATCATGTGATCCGCGTATTGTCACCCGCGGTCGAAGGGCGAAAGTTCCGTGACAGAAACGTCGCATATGGCCCAGATACGTATTATATACGTATGTGCCTAAATATAGTACACGAGCATACGGATACATATGCTCCTGCATATATATGCATATGCATTAGCAAATACTTTCGTAGCTTCATGCCGTGCATGGTTTGCATAGACTTCACATTAGCTGCCATTCTGAAAGCGTCGCTGCTGAGCGCGTACCATAAAATGTAAGCGTTACTGTAAAATTCCCCATTTCTGTTTCATTCAAACAGAATGTGTATATGTATATATATATATATATATATATATATATAGATATATATACATGTAAGACGTTGGTATATTTTTCTCAACATCAAATTATCAACTACTATAATTATTAATGAAAAACAATATCAAAAGCACTATAAAACACACTTTGAAATCTGCTACCCACTCGACTAACATTTTTTTTTTTAAGTTTAGATCATTGGGACTAAAAAATACACTTTCACTCTTTTCTTGAACATGCAGATTCTTCGACCTCGGCGTACTATTTCAACAATATTTGGGGTGGTTATTTATAAGGTCAGATAACTGATAATCAAGTTTAATCAAACTATCATCAAAATGATGAGTTATATGGAGCGTCCCTCTGAACACCCGTCTTGAAAAAGAGTCTGCTGTTGCTTGTTTTATCATAGATCAAAATGCAGACAAAGACTAAGGTACACAAGCACAAACACGCCTACTAAAAGCGCAGGGCCATGGTCCATGGTTTGCGCTTGATTGCTTTGACCGGGCACAAAAAAACGCACTATAAGACGTTGAGCTCCGTGACATGGTGTTTCTTGGCTCTGCTTGACTGGCCTCATTGACCTGTTATGCCAACTGCGCTCCGACTTACAGTGAAAATGAATTTAAACGTTTATGTCGAGCAAAACCTCTTTCATTCACAAAATGCTGACAAGGCTCGTCTTATATATGTTCTTTATCGTTTGATAACATTCTTCATTGATTGAATGACTATGTTTTTAATGCTTTAATAGTTAAAACGATAGCTACTGATTTGTGAGCCTCTAACGAAATCGCTTTGCCAATCCCTGCAGCGTGGAACAAAGCCAGGATCAAAAAACAAATTTTGCCCAGCTAGGCACTCTCGATCGGGTCGATGAGTTGGGCTCCGCTTCTGTGCGAACTGGGCACTGCTAGCACCACTGGCACGTTTGCTGGGATTTGTGGCAGCGGGAACACGCGCTGAGCGCTGAACGAGCACGGGCGAGCAGCAGAAAGGAGGAAATTAAGAGCAGAGGAGGAACATCACTGCCACGTGCCTGCTTTCTGGCCACACTAGAGGCCACACGGATGAGTGCCGCCATCTAGTGGTTGAAATGGGTTCATCGGGACCACCAACTAGGGCCGCCGTCGCTAATGGCATGTGTGTTTGTGTTACTGAGAACTTCGCATATTGGAGTTCCATGCATTTTTTTATTTTCTAGTGAAGTTACAAGCCTTATAAAGTGCTGTCGGATTCAGCATGAACAAACTTGCACACTTTTGACAGCGAGCTTTTAGTGAATGCTCCAGGATCATACTTCAAACGGTGCGTTTGAAGCGACTACGCAAGCATAACATCCTGCGCTCTGTCCAAAGCGCTGTTTTTTGATCAGGCGACGGAAGGCAGACTTTGAGCTATGAATAACCCAAAACTCGTCGCCTTTTCGCAAATTGTTTCGGTTGGGCGAGAGTTTATTCATAGCCCCTTTAAAATTGAAAATTCATCATGGTCAATTACACTGTCAATTAAAAAAGTTAATTAGACAACGTACTGCGACACTTGTTTACTCATCTAATGTCCGCCGAGGCTACGAATATCCTGTGAAAACGGCATCGGGCTATCTATCGCGTTTTTAATGTGTTGATCTTAAAAAATCACACTATATATATATATATACCCGTTACTATAATTTGAGCACGCCGACCGCATGCACTCAAAGTAGACCTTTAGTATACTTAAGTCCACTTCGTGTATACTGATTTTGAACTACTTTTTACCGCGGGCACTACGATTCTACTATATGTACTAGTTTTGTACGGTCGAGCATACTTTCAGTCCACCACCATTTTTACTGGAAGTACACTTTAAGTACACTTAAAGTATACATTCAGTACGAAGACCACACTGAAAGTATACTTTTAGTATACTTCAGTGCACTTTTAGTACACTGATTTTGAACGACTTTTCGCTTAGGGTAATGCCCAGTCAGTGGTGATCAGAGCCGTGACGGCCGTCGCGTGTGTTGCTGTCAACCGGCTGGGAAGAGACGGCTGGGTCGACAAAACCCCGGACCGAGGCAGCGTAGGGATGTGCGAAAGAAGGCTTTCGTCGCCACCATGACAAGCACACCGACGTCGTGGGGTGCGTTGACTGAACCTAGAATCTAACTGAAACTTCGCGACCATCATCATCAGTCTGGAGGAGGCCGTCACCGTTCTGAAGGACTCCAACTCTTTGCCGCAAACACCACTTTGCCATTAACAACATGGTGGTAAGTTGA
Source organism: Ixodes persulcatus (assembly GCA_013358835.2). Lineage (NCBI taxonomy): Eukaryota > Metazoa > Arthropoda > Arachnida > Ixodida > Ixodidae > Ixodes > Ixodes persulcatus. The sequence continues at coordinate 136,993 of JABSTQ010002465.1, read as the reverse complement.
CGTTAAAACTTCAGGGTTTCTACCGCTTCGAAGTTAGTGCACGCTTAGTGCCTATGTATACAGATGACCATTTGTTGCGGTTTGTAGCTACTGTCAATAACGCAATAAAAATCTGGATGGGTAGCTGATGGAATTTTATTATAACAAGTAGATATTTTACCTTTTCACGCCAAGCTTCTGGAGTTGCATGTCAGTCATCGGACAGTCCTAAGAAACACTGTTTGATGCCCTGCAATGAACTATGAACAGGTATGTCCTAAAATGAATCGTCAGTTGTTTAGACAGCAGAAGCTTAGTCTGGCAGAGTGTGGTCACATTGTTACCTACTGTAGACGAGGAATGTAGCCAGTGCAATCTTGTGGATGGTTCTCATCTCCGTGACCAAGAAAAAAAAAATAAAGATACCATTCTCCTACATTCAGCACGCGTATTTTAATGTAAAGGTTATGATACTAATTAAATAATTGTTGTTTTTTTTCAAAAGTGACACTAACTCATTAAAATTATAGAGTATTGTGAACTGGATTTTCGAAATTTACCTGTGATGCAGAGCAAATACGCACTGTTGACTTGTCACCATCAAGCATAAACGACAAGCTGAAGCAGAGTAGATGTGTGAAGGAAAAGCGAGCATATGTACTAAAGAAAGAACTGCTACGTAAGGTGAAGAATGTCAGCAACTATCTTACCATTGTGGTACGGGTTCAGTGGCTTTGCACATGCTTATGGCAGCCTGTGAATGTAGGATGCTCCCCATATGGTATCATCCAGTGACGAAGGCGGGGGGCTGGGGGGGAGGGGGGAGGCTTATGGGGCTTCGCCCCCTCCTCCCCGAATCCGGCGGGCCCTAGAATATACACACAAATTTTGACACCCCCCCACACCCCAAGTAAGGAACATCCCAGCCACCTCAACCCCCTCCCCCCTCACCCCCTCAAAAGTTCCTGGCTACGCCACTACGATCAACAGCACTCAATAGATAGTCAACATTATCAGGATCAGCGAAATTTCCTTTATTTTATGCACCATATAGGCAGTGTTTCTCTCTTTATATGCATGCAGGCAAAGCACACACTTCAGAAAGCGAAAAGCGAGCATATGTACTAAAGAAAGAACTGCTACGTAAGGTGAAGAATGTCAGCAACTATCTCACCATTGGGGTACGAGTTCAGTGGCTTTGCACATGCTTATGGCAGCGTTCACAATGCAGTCCCCGTCAAACTTTCAAGGCGTTAACAAATTCAGCAAATTAAATTTCCAACGAAACTCGTTAGTTTTGCAAAACGCTGGCAAACTTACATTGCGTGTTACATAATTCACCTTTGTCGTCCAATAAATCAGCAGTCAGCGCTACACAAACCTCAATGAGCTTGTCGTTTGTTTTCTTGCCGTTGGGGCGATCACTGGCGGTTGTGGCGGCGGCACAATTCTTTCTCAGACCGTTGGCTGCTGCCCCCGTGCTCGCAGAAGCGTTGGTCATTTTGTGGCAAGGTGAGGTTTTCAATCTTGACGCATGGCAACGTCTATTACCGTCTTCATAATCTCAGCAAGGCTGCCGTTACGAGCCACAACAACATTACCACTTTCAAGCTTCATAACACCGGCACAAATAGAAGCCAAGTCTGGCATCTCGCCAAGCGTCATACCGGAGACGTTGAACGCCAGCTCACCGTGCTCTTCAATCCGGTCCTGCCACCGAATGGGCTCATCCAACAGCACGAAAGCATTCGTGTGCGCGTTGATCAAGTTTCCGATCGCATGTCAAACCCCAGCCGCGGTCGATCCGACGAGCATCGCGGCTATGTTCTTTCGACTTTATCACGCCAAGGGTACGGTTGTCGAGTTAAAACAATGCAAATTCTCTCGTGCATTCTCGTTCTTACGTCATTTTGTCGTCACAAACCGAACTCGGAAAGCGACTGTTAGCGGCAAACAGAGGCTTTCTAGTTTCACGAACGTTCCCATGGCAAAGAGCGTTGAATCGTCACGCGCAATGAAGCCAATGGGATAGCGAGGTACCTATGTAGGGAAGTGTAAAAACGTAAAAACCGTTTTTTTTATTCGCACGAGCTTTTCCGCAAGTAAAAAGTAAGTAAAAAAGACTGCCCGAGATTATGCGGTCGCGTTCATTTCTTCAGCGCCGAAATCAAAGAGCATGGCTTATGGGGACTGCCGTCGTAATCACTGCAGTGAGCAAAGGGAGCAAAGCATTATTAAATCTGCCCGAAGAAACTTTCCTGCATCATCCACAGCATGTTCACAACCGGTGCACTCTGCGTCAATCTCACGACTTGTCATATATTACCACAGAGTCGTCGTCAGCTCTGTATCCATTTGGAGTCTCCTTCACAGGCAAACAGAACATTTCATTTGCAGCTTATGTTCACGGGGGCTTCACAAAGGATGATTGGTGTCGCAGCGTACCTTCACGTAATATTTTCTTCTCGTAATACGCTCCGTATCGTGCAGAAACAGGGAAAGCAACGACGCAAACGAGGCACAAACACCACAAGGTCGTTACCGCGGTTTTCGCCATGTTTGTTTTGAAAGACCGTAGCGAAAGACTTCGAGAAAACAAGTTGAGATATCTTAGCTAAATTTACTTTACGTCATAATTGTTGAAATACTTTTTCGTATTTTATAAAAGGATAACATTATTTTTCTCTCTTTCCTTCCATTTTCCGGAAGGTATCCTTTTTTCCGTTACTCGCTCGGTCTAACTCCCGGAGAAAAGAAAGAAGATAACAAAAAAAAAAAAAAAACAGGGGGAAATACGGGGATCTCTGCGCCCCAACTGCGTGGTCACGTCATCGCGACGTAAGGGGGATCGTCGAATTCTAGCTGACCGTGTGCGTGAACCCGAACGTTGGGGCGGAGCCTCAAACAAGAATCATTCTAGTTTGAGGCTCCGCCCCTTCTTTCTCGATACGTCACAACTCGCCGCCTCGGGATGTTTTAGCAATATCGCGCGAACGTCGAGCGCCCGGTAGATCAGAGTGAAGGAGAAGGACAGCGAGGGCAAATTTCAGAAAATCGCTTATAACATTGGAATAAGATAAGGTTTGGTGCTGAAACTTTGGCATCAGGTTCGGACCCCTAGCGCTACATTTGAGCGGAGAATGAGCATAGTTTATTTTTTGCGCTAGAAAAAACCCTGTTCATAATTTTTGGGGACACCCCGTATATTTGAAAAATGGTACTTTTTAACATTGTCAAAAGTGGTCCGAGCCAACAAAGAAAGAAGAATGCGCGACAAAAACAGAGACTTTACGAAAATCAAGGCTCCCCGAAAAATGGCGCCAGTGTGTTCTTTTCCTCTCTTTCTCCCCACGCCACCGTTACTTTTAACAAGAAACGACATAGAGGGAACTACAACAAATAACAAAAGGCAGCACAATGATTCTTCAACCGCTGAGCAAAAATGAACGCACGGTTCACTAGCCAGCCCTGGAGCCCATTATAAGTATAGGGTTCGAACTTCTTCCTAGAACAATAAACAAAACAGGATCACTGGACGTAACAACTGAGTCAAAAATCAGTCCAGCTGTAGGTACGTAGCGTGGTGCAGGACTGTGAGCTCTTCTTTCTAAATTCTATAACGTTTTTTTCGCCTTGGGGCACAGGAGGAGAAGGGGGGAACATGAACTTGAACCCGCGAAGAGCCGCATGCAGCTGGTGAGCCGCAGTTCGGCCCCCCTTGCCAAGCCAAAGAACATTTCAGGTTAAAAAGACCTGCAGGCACCCGCAGACTTTTACGTACACAAAAAACTGCGGTTGCAAGCGGCTTTTTTTTTTTTTTTTTTGCAACACCGCCAGCAACGATGTACAATTGGCTTTCCGTCACTATGCTTTTTTTTTTTTCTTTTTGCACTGAATTGTGTGCAAAGCTCCTCAAATCGACGAAGCTGCGCAGCCACCGCAATCAAATACACTAAAAAAAAAAAGCTAGTAAAAGCTATACTAACTGCGGCAGTTAGTACCTTTTTCTGGCCGTTACTACCTTTCACTAAATATTTACTACCTCAAACGCGCGATAGGTAGTAAGCAGTTAGTAAATGCAGCAGTTACTATACTTTTTCTGACCGTTACTACCTTTTAGAGCGCAGCTCTTAGGCGCCTGTTTCCGGCTTGAGTGGTGTCGGCGTCGCCGTTTCCGTCAGCGTAACCGCGCGATGCATTATGGGTAAATTTCCCCGCCAAATTTAGCGGAAAAATTTCCCCTCTAAATTTAGCGGAAAATTTTCCTCTCAGTGGAAGGTGAGCAGGAAAGGAGAAAGGGCATAGCCTCCTCTCCGTTCCTTCCCCTCCTCCTCCTCAAGAGCTGCGCTCTAATTCGGCGTTACAGGGGATTGTAAACGTCTTTCATTTTTTACTAACTATTCACTATCCCAAACGCGCGGACAAGACGGCGGCGTCTGCTGCATCGCCGATGGCCAGCGCACGTACTGTTTCGGAACGCAGGGGGAGGTATCGACACACAATCGTAGCATCAAAAAGTGCAGGAGGGGCCATGTTTAAGGGTTGGAGCTCACTTCATAGCGATCGCAGCCTCCGTTCCAGCACGTCGTGGAAGCCAGCGCTGCCGCGAGCGCAGCAAGGCTGGATGGATGGGTGGATGCTAACGGCTGTACCAGAGCCGTAAATGTAGAGAGTTTGGCCATTTGTTGGGAAGTATAGGAGACAAATGAGGAGGCGCCATTGGCCGAAAGCGGGCTGGGCGTGTTCCAGGGCGTCTTCAGAAATTTGAATGTGACCAACCAGAAGCCGGAAATAATACCCTGGCGGTGGTTGCGAGAAACAAACCTGATAACTGCATTGGAGTGACTCTCGATGACTGAAAATATGGTACACGTGATGTTTCAATCCCGCTCATCTAAAATGATGGTGGAAGAGTGCGACTAGCGGAACCATCGACATAATTCGTACGCCAAGCGCCGAGGGCCGGGAATCTGCCGTCCGAGCGGTCACACTCTGTCCGAGCAAAACAGAGTTGAGCGGCGCATTCGTTTCTTACATCTTTCTGCATGATCATGATCAAAACATCACGTGCACCCTATTTTCAACCACAAAGAGTCACTACACTTCACTCTTACGCGCTTATTAAAACCATTTACGAACATAGACCTTTGATCAGAACTGTTTCTCGCTACCACCGCTAGGGGATTCTTTTCGGCTTCTGGTTGGTCAAGCGAGCATGCCAAGCCAATGCCAAGCCCTCTTTCCCAGTCTGCCGCACGCCCTGGCTCTGCCCGCGCCTCCCATTGACCAAACTCTCTACATATACGGCTCTGGGCTGTACCATTAATAGGGAGTTTTCGTAGACCGCGTTTCCCTCTCCGCTAAGCCCTCCGCAACGAAGAAGTTACTACTGCGCCTGCGCGCCGACGACCTTGGCTGTAGAATTCCGGGTAACGTACCGAGTTGCGGAGAGCGTTGCGGTGCTGCGAAACGATCTACGAAAACTCCCCCAATATCTGGCGGTAGCTTGCGCCATCTAGCATAGAAATGAGAACCAAAAGTATGATGTCTTTCCTTCGCCAATTTACTTACCCTCTGTAATTTCGTAACTATCACCAGACGGTGTGAGATAACAGCAGGATGACCGTTGGTGAATCGGGCGAAAAAAAGAAATACCTCACCCCCCGTCTCTTCCCCCCGGCGAGAGAGTGGCCAATTTTCCTCTCTTCAAAGTTCCTAGTCGGTGTTACCTCGGAGCTGCGCCCACTGGAAGATAGGGTGGAGACTGGGCCTGCGCCACGCGGGAGGAAGTCCTAATTTTCCACTGTCCCGCCTATCCCCAGCTGTGTCAGTTAGTTGTACGTCATTCAATTCCACCTAGATAATTTCCACCAGTCTTCCAATCTCCACTTTGTTATTAAAATGCAGTTTTCATCCATTCTTCCAATCTCGTCTGCCAACCCCAGCGCTCCGGCTAAATCCGTTCTCCCCTCCGGGAGGGCGGGAGCTAGCCCTCTGCACCTCGCCACCACATGTTCTATTGTTTCGTCTTCCCTTTGCCAGACAGCACACAGCGTATCCATTTCCTCATACTTTGTCCTATATGTCCTAGTCCTCAATACTTCTGTTCTAGCCTCAAATAAGAACGAGCTCCACGTGAATTATCGTACCCAAAATTCCTTCCTTATTTTCTGTTTTCGTACCCTATCCATAGTTAAAGCTGATTTTACCTGCATTCTTTCCTCCCACATCTTTCTCTCCCCTTCTTTTACGTCCCTTTTCACAGGGTTAGTATGCCCTTACACCAGCACCTGACTGTTGGTATTCGAATTTGAGTTTTCGGGGTTCGGTTTGTCCATTTGGTGTTCAGACTTTTCATGTACAGGTGCTTATACCTTTCTGGCCCATCTTGCGTCTTCCATTGTGTCTAGCCTTTGTCCAAATTTCAACTTGCTGATCGCCTCTGTAGCCTCGAAAGATGCCCAGCCTATGTCTTCCTACGCTTCTTCATTTGATGTATTTCCATGCGCCCCCAATGCCAGTCTGTCCGCGCTCCTCTGTCGTGTCTCCAAGCTCGACTGGACCCCAGAGTTCATGCATAATACTGCACTGCCAAAAGACAACCCTGGTACCATGACCCCTTTCCATATTAACAACTTCATATCTATGTAATTCCTTAGTGCCCTATGCTTCATATAATTGCTGCATTCCTTTTTCCTTTTGTTAGCATATTTTCTTCCTGTTCTAAGCATTGTTTTCCCTTATTCAGCCATATGCTCCTAGCTATTTATACTTCTTTACGTGTTCTATGAAACATTTTGATTGTTCAGAGGGTGCCCCTTCTCATCGTTAGTAAGCATTATTCCCGACTTGTCGCTACTGAATTTTAGGCCCAGAGAATCTCCTTCCTCTCCACATATCTTTATCAGCTCCTGTAACACATCCCGGCTACCTGATATGACCCCTTTCCATATTAACAACTTCATATCTATGTAATTCCTTAGTGCCCTATGCTTCATATAATTGCTGCATTCCTTTTTCCTTTTGTTAGCATATTTTCTTCCTGTTCTAAGCATTGTTTTCCCTTATTCAGCCATATGCTCCTAGCTATTTATACTTCTTAACGTGTTCTATGAAACATTTTGATTGTTCAGAGGGTGCCCCTTCTCATCGTTAGTAAGCATTATTCCCGACTTGTCGCTACTGAATTTTAGGCCCAGAGAATCTCCTTCCTCTCCACATATCTTTATCAGCTCCTGTAACACATCCCGGCTACCTGATATGACCCCTTTCCATATTAACAACTTCATATCTATGTAATTCCTTAGTGCCCTATGCTTCATATAATTGCTGCATTCCTTTTTCCTTTTGTTAGCATATTTTCTTCCTGTTCTAAGCATTGTTTTCCCTTATTCAGCCATATGCTCCTAGCTATTTATACTTCTTTACGTGTTCTATGAAACATTTTGATTGTTCAGAGGGTGCCCCTTCTCATCGTTAGTAAGCATTATTCCCGACTTGTCGCTACTGAATTTTAGGCCCAGAGAATCTCCTTCCTCTCCACATATCTTTATCAGCTCCTGTAACACATCCCGGCTACCTGATATGACCCCTTTCCATATTAACAACTTCATATCTATGTAATTCCTTAGTGCCCTATAATTCATATAATTGCTGCATTCCTTTTTCCTTTTGTTAGCATATTTTCTTCCTGTTCTAAGCATTGTTTTCCCTTATTCAGCCATATGCTCCTAGCTATTTATACTTCCTTACGTGTTCTATGAAACATTTTGATTGTTCAGAGGGTGCCCCTTCTCATCGTTAGTAAGCATTATTCCCGACTTGTCGCTACTGAATTTTAGGCCCAGAGAATCTCCTTCCTCTCCACATATCTTTATCAGCTCCTGTAACACATCCCGGCTACCTGATATGACCCCTTTCCATATTAACAACTTCATATCTATGTAATTCCTTAGTGCCCTATGCTTCATATAATTGCTGCATTCCTTTTTCCTTTTGTTAGCATATTTTCTTCCTGTTCTAAGCATTGTTTTCCCTTATTCAGCCATATGCTCCTAGCTATTTATACTTCCTTACGTGTTCTATGAAACATTTTGATTGTTCAGAGGGTGCCCCTTCTCATCGTTAGTAAGCATTATTCCCGACTTGTCGCTACTGAATTTTAGGCCCAGAGAATCTCCTTCCTCTCCACATATCTTTATCAGCTCCTGTAACACATCCCGGCTACCTGATATGACCCCTTTCCATATTAACAACTTCATATCTATGTAATTCCTTAGTGCCCTATAATTCATATAATTGCTGCATTCCTTTTTCCTTTTGTTAGCATATTTTCTTCCTGTTCTAAGCATTGTTTTCCCTTATTCAGCCATATGCTCCTAGCTATTTATACTTCCTTACGTGTTCTATGAAACATTTTGATTGTTCAGAGGGTGCCCCTTCTCATCGTTAGTAAGCATTATTCCCGACTTGTCGCTACTGAATTTTAGGCCCAGAGAATCTCCTTCCTCTCCACATATCTTTATCAGCTCCTGTAACACATCCCGGCTACCTGATATGACCCCTTTCCATATTAACAACTTCATATCTATGTAATTCCTTAGTGCCCTATAATTCATATAATTGCTGCATTCCTTTTTCCTTTTGTTAGCATATTTTCTTCCTGTTCTAAGCATTGTTTTCCCTTATTCAGCCATATGCTCCTAGCTATTTATACTTCCTTACGTGTTCTATGAAACATTTTGATTGTTCAGAGGGTGCCCCTTCTCATCGTTAGTAAGCATTATTCCCGACTTGTCGCTACTGAATTTTAGGCCCAGAGAATCTCCTTCCTCTCCACATATCTTTATCAGCTCCTGTAACACATCCCGGCTACCTGATATGACCCCTTTCCATATTAACAACTTCATATCTATGTAATTCCTTAGTGCCCTATGCTTCATATAATTGCTGCATTCCTTTTTCCTTTTGTTAGCATATTTTCTTCCTGTTCAAAGCATTGTTTTCCCTTATTCAGCCATATGCTCCTAGCTATTTATACTTCCTTACGTGTTCTATGAAACATTTTGATTGTTCAGAGGGTGCCCCTTCTCATCGTTAGTAAGCATTATTCCCGACTTGTCGCTACTGAATTTTAGGCCCAGAGAATCTCCTTCCTCTCCACATATCTTTATCAGCTCCTGTAACACATCCCGGCTACCTGATATGACCCCTTTCCATATTAACAACTTCATATCTATGTAATTCCTTAGTGCCCTATATTCATATAATTGCTGCATTCCTTTTTCCTTTTGTTAGCATATTTTCTTCCTGTTCTAAGCATTGTTTTCCCTTATTCAGCCATATGCTCCTAGCTATTTATACTTCCTTACGTGTTCTATGAAACATTTTGATTGTTCAGAGGGTGCCCCTTCTCATCGTTAGTAAGCATTATTCCCGACTTGTCGCTACTGAATTTTAGGCCCAGAGAATCTCCTTCCTCTCCACATATCTTTATCAGCTCCTGTAACACATCCCGGCTACCTGATATGACCCCTTTCCATATTAACAACTTCATATCTATGTAATTCCTTAGTGCCCTATGCTTCATATAATTGCTGCATTCCTTTTTCCTTTTGTTAGCATATTTTCTTCCTGTTCTAAGCATTGTTTTCCCTTATTCAGCCATATGCTCCTAGCTATTTATACTTCCTTACGTGTTCTATGAAACATTTTGATTGTTCAGAGGGTGCCCCTTCTCATCGTTAGTAAGCATTATTCCCGACTTGTCGCTACTGAATTTTAGGCCCAGAGAATCTCCTTCCTCTCCACATATCTTTATCAGCTCCTGTAACACATCCCGGCTACCTGATATGACCCCTTTCCATATTAACAACTTCATATCTATGTAATTCCTTAGTGCCCTATAATTCATATAATTGCTGCATTCCTTTTTCCTTTTGTTAGCATATTTTCTTCCTGTTCTAAGCATTGTTTTCCCTTATTCAGCCATATGCTCCTAGCTATTTATACTTCCTTACGTGTTCTATGAAACATTTTGATTGTTCAGAGGGTGCCCCTTCTCATCGTTAGTAAGCATTATTCCCGACTTGTCGCTACTGAATTTTAGGCCCAGAGAATCTCCTTCCTCTCCACATATCTTTATCAGCTCCTGTAACACATCCCGGCTACCTGATATGACCCCTTTCCATATTAACAACTTCATATCTATGTAATTCCTTAGTGCCCTATGCTTCATATAATTGCTGCATTCCTTTTTCCTTTTGTTAGCATATTTTCTTCCTGTTCTAAGCATTGTTTTCCCTTATTCAGCCATATGCTCCTAGCTATTTATACTTCTTTACGTGTTCTATGAAACATTTTGATTGTTCAGAGGGTGCCCCTTCTCATCGTTAGTAAGCATTATTCCCGACTTGTCGCTACTGAATTTTAGGCCCAGAGAATCTCCTTCCTCTCCACATATCTTTATCAGCTCCTGTAACACATCCCGGCTACCTGATATGACCCCTTTCCATATTAACAACTTCATATCTATGTAATTCCTTAGTGCCCTATGCTTCATATAATTGCTGCATTCCTTTTTCCTTTTGTTAGCATATTTTCTTCCTGTTCTAAGCATTGTTTTCCCTTATTCAGCCATATGCTCCTAGCTATTTATACTTCTTTACGTGTTCTATGAAACATTTTGATTGTTCAGAGGGTGCCCCTTCTCATCGTTAGTAAGCATTATTCCCGACTTGTCGCTACTGAATTTTAGGCCCAGAGAATTTCCTTCCTCTCCACATATCTTTATCAGCTCCTGTAACACATCCCGGCTACCTGATATGACCCCTTTCCATATTAACAACTTCATATCTATGTAATTCCTTAGTGCCCTATGCTTCATATAATTGCTGCATTCCTTTTTCCTTTTGTTAGCATATTTTCTTCCTGTTCTAAGCATTGTTTTCCCTTATTCAGCCATATGCTCCTAGCTATTTATACTTCTTTACGTGTTCTATGAAACATTTTGATTGTTCAGAGGGTGCCCCTTCTCATCGTTAGTAAGCATTATTCCCGACTGGTCGCTACTGAATTTTAGGCCCAGAGAATCTCCTTCCTCTCCACATATCTTTATCAGCTCCTGTAACACATCCCGGTCTACCTGATAACAATACAATGACGTCTGCGTAGAACTCTTCTGGTATAACTTAGTTTACGTTTCCCCCTCTCTCCATATATCACAGATCAAAACCTAAATTGCACTCTTCTATTTTTTTTTTCCATTCTACTCAGGTATATTATAAAAAGTATAGAGGTGATAGGGGACAGCCCTGCCTTGGTCCTGTTTTTATTTCTGCTTCCCATGTTATAATAATCTTATGATTTGTGTATACCTGTTGTAAAAGCCTCATCAAGTGTGCATCTAAATTATACTCTCTCAGCAGTACCTAGAGTTTTTCCTGACTCACATTGTCGTACGCCCCCTTTGGATGTCTAAAAATGCTATCCACTACGTTTTTTTTTTTTTTTTTTTTTCCATTTGTGCCACCTCTATACATTTAGTGATAATGAATAAGTTACCATATAATCTTCTATCTCTTCGGAACTCGTTCTGTAGCTCACCTAAAATGTTTTCAGCCCATTCTTCCATACTACCTGCATCGCTAGTCTGTACAAGACTTAAGTTACTGTTATTGTGGGTATGATGTTATGCTATACTCATTTCCGTTGTCTTTATAAAGTTATCTCATTCTCCTTAGTCTCCAATCACTGGGTACCTTTCCTCCCATTATTATTTCATCAGTTACCCATCTTAACCTTAAATTGCTTGTTTTTCCTAGTCTCTCCACTAGTCTCATTCCTATGCCATCTGGGCCTGTCGCCGTTCCAGCAGGTTTTTGACTTTCTGCTCTGTCCCAATACCCCGTGGTCGTCTCAGTTGTCTCGTTAGCGTTCTCGTCATTGTCGTGCTGCTGTCTGTGTTCTGTCCAATCTCGTTCGGTTCAAGTTCTGCGAACGTTGCTTCGATTGTTCGTCTAATAAATTCCCTTGCACCCTCGCCCCCTGCACTTATCCCCTCTTGAGTGGTCAATGAACGATGGAACCTTTGTATTCTTGTATTCATTAAAATGTCTGTTTCTCTTTCGCAAGAGACGCTTGGTAACATTGCACGACAAGCAAGCTGGTGCCTGTCGGAGTTTGCGAGACGCTCATTTCTGCGATCTGAACCTGCCGTTTTTGCCGTGTGTCGTGTGCTGTTCTCGTGTTCCCGTGTTGGTGTGCATAGGTAACGTTCGTGCGCTCGACTGGACGAGTGTGCGCGTGGACATGGACTGCTCCGAGGATAGTTCTAACGAGCCGGTGAAGAGTGTCCGCTCGTCACCGGACCTGCCGCTCGACGGCGATCGTTCGGCCGGTTCAGTGGCATGGGTTTTGCCGTCCAAGAAGCTTCACTGCTTCGCTCCTACTTAACACTGAGAACGTCTTCTTCACGGTCTGTGGTTGAATAATTCTGAGTGAGCTGACTTCGGTCGTGACAGTGCACTGCACTACAGTTGATGTGAGTTGTAAATAGTGTATCTGGCTTTAGAACTAATGAAAAAAAAAAATGTTTTGGCATTCTACGAGTCTTTCTGAATTTGCTTATATCTTCCCCAGAAGCGCGAGCATTCGTCAGTGGACCACACACAAATTGAGATGCGAGCTGCATGCGGTGTTAATTTTGCATGCATTTCTGTCACGCAACGCGCGAAAGGAGTGCAGCTGCCGTCGTACTCACCGTCAATCACAGCCTTCGTTCGCCGCGCGTGACGACAAGAAAGTGATCTCTCGACGACGGCGACCGCATTCGTTTTAATTATCGATTAACGTAAGCGAAGAGAAAGCTGCATGGTTCGCGGCTGCTGTGCCGGGAAGCGAAGACATGGACGCTGAGAACCAGTGGCGTCACGAGGGTCAGCGGCACCCGGGGCCCGCCGCAACACCCCCCTCCCCCCCCCCCCCCCCCCCACTCTCGCGTGGCCTGCCGCGACTCCCCCCCCCCCCCCCCCCCCCCCGCTCTGTGGCCCGTCGCAGCACCCCCCTGAGCGCTGCACCCGGGGCGGTCCGCCCCCCCTTGTGACGCCACTGCTGAGAACCGGTGGGGGAGGTTGCTTTATCGTCTGTCCCAAATATTTACCGTGTTTACCTTTGTTTTCTACTAGGAGATACAAGCCTTGAATCGTTTGAGAACTTCCTTAAGAAAGGATACTGGTGCATGCCAATAGAGCACTATATCTGCAACATTATTCACCGAAGTGGGGATGCACGACGACAAGTTTGCACACTCACACGGTCAGTATAAAAGACTCATGGGCAGTCAAGTGAGTTAGCGATAAGATTGATAGAGTAAGCATTTCACGTGTGTTCGTCGTATTTGCATGTGATCTGTGTTGAATGCATTGTACCAACTGTGTGATGAAAATGTTTGTGTGCCATAAGTGTATCAAGTTACAAATGTGGAAGCGTTGAAATAAACTATAATCGGTTTCTCCTTTTAGAGCGAAGCTGTTAAGGGCTAGTTTCCCCAGGATCGTGTCGTACCAAACAAATGTCGACACCCGTGGTTGACACAACACTCTGGTTGCCACCGTTGCTCATAGATGGCGGTAGCTGTCCAGAGTGTTGTGTTTGCCGGTTGTCTGCTTGCCGCCGTCGCTCATAGATTGCGGCAACCTTTCCAGCCTCGGCAACCAGACAACTGGGTGCTGCCGTCGCTCAGAAATGGCGGCAGCATTTCTTCGAAGCAAGAAGAGCGGGAACGGAACGAGCGGCGATGTGCGCAGCAGCTGCGCGAATGGTTCCGCAACCGCCGCGAGGCCGCTACCGCCTAAAGTTCCACAGCGTCGAGCGCTTCCAGGCGAGCAGATCGCTCGCCTGGAAGGCCTCCACCGAGAACAGAAGCTACAGCTCTGCTGCTCTTCCTTCTTCACCAAAATGGAAAAAAAAACGAGTTTTTTTTTTGTTTTTTTTTTTAATCTGAGTTGGACGGTGATTAGTGCCACCTGGATTACTCATTTCCAGTTTTAATTTTTGTTGCGCCTGCCATCTGGTGGCAAGTGATATAACCGGACTCCTTCCTTTTTCACCAGAAATCACGTGACTCGTTGCTTTTCCGGTCTACACTACGTCCCACCTTACGCAGTGTTGTACACGTTCCTCAAAAAAAAGGAACGAAACCTCGTTCCTCGTTCCTTCTGATTTTTGGAACGCGTTCCCGTTACAAGTTACATCTGTGAAAAAGGAACTCGTTCCCGTTACAGTTTAAAAAATGGAACGTATCGTTACATATGCGTTACATTTGTATTTTGCTAATTACTAGGTTTAAATAAATCAAGCAGATTTTTTTTTTTTTATCTATCGCATTAGTAGTCAACATACGAGTTTGTATGTCGTTATATGGAAGGGCAACAGGAGAAGAAAACAAGCGGAAGCAGGGTTTCATTTGTTGATATATTCAAGTTAAGAATCTCAGCTTTTAACCATATTCATGTTTGTAGTGGACGATTCAGACGAGCCGAATGTACTTTTACCCAACATTGTACGAGCGTTTTACAACAACCTCACACGCTTCAATTGAACGAAGTCCCTTGTTCGAACTAAACAACAGTTGATTCTCGATGTTGCTGTCCGCAAGACGAGCAAGTCGAGGTGAGGGTAGGGGTTTTGGAAGGTCAGTCTTAAAAACTACAAATACTTCTTTGTAAGGTTGGCTTTGTTGTTCATTTTGAAGGTGGGGGACAAGAGAAGAAATAAAGTTTTTTTTGTGTATCTTTTAAGTGACCAATGTTCGGTATACAAGGGTGCGTTCGATGTCTGGCAGTCTGTGATCTTGTTGTAACTGTAGGTCTCGTTATGGAAGTTCACAAGTGGCTGTAGTCGACCTTAGATTTCTGGGTGTATGAGCGAGATTCGTGGAACCAAAGAAAGTAGCTGACTTTAAAACAATCCTCTTTCTTTGTCTTTTCCTACGACTAAAAGCCTTGCTTTTTGTACCGCAGTTTCGGGCACTCAAAAAAGAATCAATGTCCACCAGCTCTCCTGCACCCGAAACTGTTAGCAAGCGAGGACCTCACAAAATAATTCATAAGATTAGTAGCCAAAAAGGTAACGAGATCCTGTACTTCGTAAAGATATTGTTTTTGTACTTTCAAAATTTCCCTGTTCGAAATAAAATACAAATTACCCCACTGGACGAAAAAAAGGAACGCCGTTACTCTTTCCGTTCCAGTAAAAATGTAAGGCGTTCCCGTTCCAGTTCCAGCGATGCAAAATGGAACGGCGGCGTTCCTTCGTTCCTCCTAAAAGGAACGCGTTCCAGGAACGCCGTTCCTTGGAACGCCGTTCCGTACAACACTGCACCTTAGCATGGACGAACTGCGAAGGCTGTGCAAGCGCGAGCGGTTAGCCTTCACTGCATTGTCTGGATCGGTCGCTGCACGAGAGCTCGTGCGGCGAGCGTGCAACTAACAATAGTTGATGCTAAGGTGAGAGTAAAGTATCGGCTAAACTCCGTTTCACCTTATGTTGTACCGCAAAAAGGGCTAAAAGCGCGAGCTCATAGCGTTGGGAGCTGCTCTTAACGCACAAGAGCTTGCGCCGCCGAGATGTGCCCAAGGAGCTCGCTCTTGTAGCCTTTCCTGCGCAACATCATAAGGTGAAACAGAGTATAGACCTTTTTCGCATAACCTCAAACCAGCCAGTAACTGACGTACCCTCGACCTGGTGCATTTTTGGATTGCCCGCTGACACAGGGTATGCAACCGCCAAGGGTATGGGCGAAAAGGCTTAAAAACGGACTTCGTGCATGAGTTAGTTCCGAGTGCTCCTTTTTACCGTGCTGCAATTTCCGAAAATCTACGGTTGTCTGGCTACCACTGCGTGGTCGTGGGATGGATAAATAATTTTAAAAAGCATAAGAGCAATAGCAGAAAGTGTGCCATGAGCACCAGAAGCTGCAGCGCGAGTGTGGCTGCAATGTTATCGAGCTTCGCATTTTTCCCAAGAATCTTTATTTATGAAGTCAGTCGATTGCGAGCTTGAATCGCGAGAGATTCGTATCAGACTCAACGTCACGTTTAAGCTCACGACCACTTCGTCTACGAGAAGAGGACCGCTTTTAATTCCCGGTGCAGGTGGTCCAATTAGGTTATCACTGCAAGCCCCATGGTATGTGAAAAGTATGAAAAAGTCTACATGCCACCACTCAAGATGGAGCTATCAAATGCCGAGAGCTTACCTGCATAGACTACATTAAACTGCTCATATATACTTCGCTGTGGAAACTCAATAAAAACACCCCACCGTCTTCGTCCTCGTTCTCTCGAGGAGGCAAGTGGGTGGCCTGTGAGTAGCCAGCTGGATTCAGCCGGACAAGCTCCAACCAAGTTATTGCAGCCCACCATAGCCAAGTCTAGCCAAGTTCCCCCCATACCCACACCGTTGCCTACCCAGATAGCTGTGCTGCCAGACCTAGCCGGTATTTCTTTTTCTAAGCCGCTAGACGGCGTCGTCGGCGCCGCAATTTTCAAGATGGCGGCGCCGTTAAAGAAAAGGTCTATAGACCTTTCCAATGTTTACAAATCCACAGCCCAGCGTGCGATCTCCCCAGCTCAGCAGGCGCGTGTGCGTCGCTCCGGAAAACGAGCAAAGCACGCGCCATACGCACGAACACTGGAAATGGCACCGGCCATACGCTCTTTCTTGGAAAGGTCTATAGTAAGTAACAGTTGCTAGTTTCTTGACCTAGTAACCGTTACTAGCTTGACCGTTACTACCTACTGTTACTACGTATCTAGTAACATATGTGACAAGCAGTTGAAGAAAAGTTGTCGAGGGAAAGGATGGCTGGGGAGGAGGGAGCAAGCTGAATGCTGGAGAGGAAAGGAAGTCTCTCCAGCGTTTCGTCTGCTTCTTCTTCCTCAGCCTTCCTTCCCCTCGAAAACTTTTCTTAACCTGTAACTAAGTATAGTAAATACTACTAGCTTTTTTTAAGGGTGTACTGCGCGGTGGCGCCACATATGCAAACATAGCGGCGCCCATGGAACAGAGAAAACTTGGTCTTATAACAAAGTAGAAAAGAGTAGAGGGAGAGGGGTTAGAGCGCCTTTTGCGCTGGCCGTCGTTTACGCTGCGCCCTGGCATAGCGAGGCTTTGACGCCCGAGTGGCCGCCGTATTCCGGCACGAGCCTGGGACACCTCTGCACGTATAGACCTTTCCAATGTTTACAAAATCACAGTCCAGCGTGCGATCTTCACAGCCCAGCACGTGCGTGTTCGTCGCTTCGGAAAGCGAGCAAAGCACGCGCCATACGCACGAACGCTCAAAATGTCACCGGCCACAAGCTCGTTCTTGGAAAGGTCTATAGACCGTCTCGGATAGAGAGCTTTCGGCCCGCGGTGCCTTTTGCGATTGTCATACCCAAACTCGGGGCTTCCTCTTCGGGGACTCCCGGCGATCCGCCTCATTTGGCGTACAGGGCACGTTTCCCTCACCCTATAGCTACGCCGCTGGTCGTAAAACGCTCGGTCGTAGGCAGTGTGGGAACGAGTCCAGACACAAAAGCTACGACAGAAACACGGGGACAGTATTCGCCGTGCTCAGCGTGACACGCAGTGCAAAAAGTAGGTTCCCGAAGCACTCATGATCCGCAGTTTTGTATTTACTGTCGTTTGACTGCTGTGGACGCAATCGACAGAAACGTAAACGAAATCTTTCGTAAAAACAACCGACGATGGTCGAGAAAGGAGGAGGGGGGATCAGGTTCGGAAACGTGATCAGCCGAATCAGCTGTGGTCACTGTCCCCATGTACGGAGATTCCGACCCTATCGGGTTCCGTATCGGAAGCAAGACACCGGTCAGACCGGTGAGGGCCAGACGACGCCGTCGTGTGGTCACTCGCACCGGGCTCACTTCGGCTGGGACTCCTTGGAGCATCGGACAACTTTCAGGAGGGAACCCAGCTGCAAGGTAGGCCCGCTCAGTCGTCTCAATAGCGTCGGGCCTTTGCCTTTGTTGCGCGACTGCTTGGGTCGTTGTTCTCTGAGCCACTCTCTATTGCCTGCTATACGTGTAGAAACTGAGGGAGAGAGGAGATGACAGCGCTCGGTCACAACACCGAGCTGTAGTTGGAATGATTAGGGGCCCGGGAGATTGACGCGAAGGTATACCTTTGTCTCTACTGAACGTGCGAACGCGTTCGAACGCGAACGCGGAACGTTGGACGCTGGCGTTTGTTGTTCGAACGCGTTCGAACACTGAGGAGAGATAAAGGCAGCTAGGGTTTGTGCCTCCTCACTATTCCTTCCAACCAGAGATGCAGAAATCGAATACGAGTTCACGCCACCTGGTGGAGGAGACTTACAGATTGACTGTAAATCAATAAAATGCTATACGCTTGCTTTTATATTCCGTAAACATTGGTGTAATAATTATTATATAAAATTTAAGATATAAATTCTGCAATAAAATTATTTTCCTAAATTTAGATTTTTTTTTTCTGTGTGTAGAAGTCGGACAACGCTGTTCAAAAGTCGAATTTGTTTAGATTCTAGGCTAGATGGCTCAAGCTACCGCTCGTTATAAAGGGTACAGCCGTTAGCATTCATCCATTTACCACACAACAGGGCTGATGGTTCGACGATCCGGTCGAACCTTGACGTTTGACAAAAGTACGCCACGTCCCTGTCCTGTGCGTCTTTGTCGAGAGTACAGTGTTCTAGAAGGCCTGTAGTGGCAAATGCGGCGCGCTCTCCGTGAGGCCTTAGTATTTCGTATTTCGTTGCACCAAAACCCTTTTTGAATCCGGGTGGTCGCCCCCGAGTGGGTGTCGCAGCTGCGGTTTAGACTGACGAAAAGGCAAACAGCGCACAGTAAACGGGGAATAAAGGAAGTGCAAACAGGACAAGCGCTGACTCTCAACTGGACGTTAATCACATGAAAACAAAACAAAGAAAACAGCAACCCCGCCCACGTCAAATGATACATTCACCACGTGTCCACACATTCACCACGTGTGTTGTTTTTTTGACACGTGGTGAGTGTATCATGTGACGTGGGCGGGGTGCCTGTTTTCTTTGTTTTGTTTTCATGTGATTAACGTCCAGTTGAGAGTCAGCGCTTGTCCTGTTTGCACTTTCTTTGGTCCCCGTTTACTGTGCGCTGTTTGCCTTTTCGTCAGTATGAACAAACTAACCCACATCGCCACCCTTATGCGGTTTAGAAATATCAAATATGTAGAAATTAAAAAAAGAAAAAGAAAAATCAAAGTCCGTTGTTAGTAGGACGCGGCCAAAGCGCACACAAGCACTAATAACCGATACCGAAAAAAACAAAACAGAATAAAAATAAAAATAGAAGTGGAAGTGAGCCGATGAAAGCCGACAACGAAGTCCACGTGTCCATCTGCCAGTAGGGTGCCTTCATGTGCGCTTTGCTTGGGGTGATGACATCTGGCCATTTTGTTTCGAACGCTTATTTTTATTTTTTGTTCTGAAGCGCGTGAAAGAGTGTGTCCCTGCACGCGCTCGTGGCGTTGACTGTGTTACGTCGACATTTTGTTTCCTGCGATTTCTTTGTATTTTCCCTGTGAGCGCGTGCTGTCGGCATCGGGTACTACAAACAATGGCATCACCCTAAACAGAAGGGCATTGAGGCACACTATCTGCCAGTCTTCTTGGACGCCGTCGGTACGCTCGTTGACTGCTCCCCGCGCCAGGTGTTTGTTTTGACAGAACCCTGCCAGAGACGCGTACCGTGCGCCGCGATCTCGGACTTCGCAATATTTGTCCACTCTCTTTCGCCACTGTCCGGGTGTCTTTGCGTTTCCGCACCGAATTTCGAATATATGGCCGTAATTTTCTTTATCCACCTATATTTAATTCCTCTCAACCGAATGTGTTGGTAGATTCGCCTGGCGTGCTTCTCCCGGGAAGGACAGCCAACCGCCCCAGGTAGTGCGATTTTGCTCTTGCCGCCCGAATTTCGGCGGTTGACCAGCCCATCTCGCCTGCCACTGCTGCGTTGGCTGTACAGCAGGTTGTGCCCAGGTGCCACCTTCTAATTTCATTTTGGTGTCTCTCGGTGAGTTTCAGGTGGGCTGGCCCGAACTAGAGCTGCGTCATTCGCGTATGTTATCGCTGGGACCGCCATAGTTTTCGACAGTGTTCTTCCGACAGCGTATTTGTTGTAACGTCTCGCTAGGTGCCATACTTTTCCCCTCAGTTTACTGGATTTCGATACCATTGCTTCTTCATGCTTGGACAAATAGCCAGGAGTGTTTTGGATTTTGATGCCCAAGTATGTGTATTCCATTCCAATATATGAAAAAGGTTTTATTTGAGGATCCCGTGTCGACGAATGTGTCTTTTGTCGAGAACTGAAAACAGTGAATTCGAGATGGGCCTATTGCCGGAGCGAGTCGATCAATGATTCAACGATTCGAAATCGATACATGAGCATGTTTCAACTTTCAGAAACAGGAATTGAAGCTTTTTTCCCATCTACATTAGGAACTAATTTTGAAAAAAGGAAACATCTAGTCGCGTTGTGATGGTCAACATAGGTTCACGGTTCTCCGGTACCGCGCAGGAGATTGCGATTCAGGAAAACCGATAGAACTAACTTTTTGACACTTTCCTGCCCCACCCGGCGCCGGAAATGAGCCTTCAACTAAGTGTTGTAGATGATAAAATCGAGTCAGTGCCACCACTTCAAAATATTAGCATTAAGATAAATTCAGCTACAAAAAGTTATAAGCTGACGCAGCAGCTATCACGAGAAAACATGCACCCGCCTTGTCAACGTACCCCGTGTTCATCGGCGACACTCGGTGCTGCGCGCACCATTCACAAAATGTTCCGACCACAGTTGAGAGGATGGTGTTGGGGAAAAGTCTTCTCGGTTTACGGACGCAATCCACTGTCGCCGGAGATCGGAGTTATGTGGAAAGCGATGTAGCTTAAAGACATTGAAGCCGCACTCCCCTTGCCAGTTTCCGTGCAACCTACATATATGTCATCAGACAGTATTCGACGCTTTCTTTCGTTATTCGTGGACCCTATAACCGAGCAATGGTGTCCGGATGACCGGGGGACTGTCCCCATCGAAGCCCGTGGCTCTAATTAAGTTTGGGGGTTTAAAACAGAGAAGAAAGCGCGAACGAAATTCGGGCAATGCATACACCCAGCACCGGCGAAGCCTCTCATCCGGGACTTTCGCTCTTGTAACGCACTAGCAAGGGGCAAAGCGCCGGTAGCCCTTTGCCCTCTTCTCTCTCGCCCTCTTTCAGTACCACCACGAGAGAAGAGAGAAGGAGTAGCCCCCCCCTCCGTGGGACTCTTTTGTGTGTCCCAGACGTCGCTATTGTCCCTCTACCCGACACTCAAAATTCGTACAAAAGCAGTTTGGGGGTTAGTTGCGGTAGCCCGATCGCTGGTGTGCTCCGGCCGCTACCGTGACTGGAACCGCTAGGACATTCTGTCGACGTCAGCCACGCTGCAGCTTTTCTCGTCCCGAGACGAACTACGTCACGGTTGCGCCGGATGTCAAGTGCGCTCCGCTGGATGCTCTCCAAGCGCTTGCCACAGTGGGCCGTTTATAACGAAAAATGCAGCCACCAGGCTCAAAATACAAACGTGCGATTTGCTTTTACGGACATTGTGGATCATATTCAGCCTATTTCTGAACATGACGGGTATATTTTAGATTTCGTTGAAGTATCCTTTTAAATAGCACCAATTTGGCTGGAATGATTTAAATCACACACATTACCCCAAAATGATAATGAAAATATTTGCTATTTACCGTTTGTATATCAGTGTTTGCTTCTCATAGGCCTTTTTTTTGTATTTGAAGCAAATAGTGATTAAGCAGGAGGGATTTATATCGGACAACCATTTAAAACACATCTAGTGATAAAAAGAGTAACTATCATTTCCAGCTTAAGTGATTTAAATCATGTAAGTTTGGGTTAAATAAAATAAATCTGGTATAAACCCAACAAATCTTATTCTTCTTGGAGGACACCATCCCAGCCTGAAGAAAAGCGGTCCCCGCTTGAAATGTTGGTGAAGTAAAGGTCTTTCCTGGAATTCCTTAACTTTCGTTATATATTATATACAGTTTTTTTTTTTTTTTAACTGAACAGATTTGTTTAAAAAAAACAAACGTAAAAGTTACACTTATGCTGTTTGTGCAGGTGAGTTATACTGCCAGGGCGACAGAGTATAGGTTGCTAATCGTAACGATCAGTCGGCTAATTAATATAAATTCGTTAATTAACTTTAAATTTATGAAAATAGACATATGGTTCAACTTTTTTTAGTAGGATATAACGCCGCGGGGCAGTATATTACGGCGTTCCTCAAAAGCGCTCAATTTGGACGCGTTTCTAGGTTTCCATTTCTAATCGGAGCGCATCTTTGCGCCCGCCGTCCTGCTCCCCGGTGGTCGCGGCGCGAAGCCAACCCCTCGCCTCCTTCGTAGCATGGAGGGAAGCTGGGCGCACGTGTGTTGCGCGTCTCAGCCACTGAGGAGCAGTACCGCGGGAGCAGAGATACGCTCCGATAAGAAATCGAAACCTAGAAACGCGTCCAAATTGAGCGTTTTCACGGAACGCCGTTACGCCGTCCGACCGTATAACTTACCTGCACAAACCGAATTAGTGTAACTTTCGCGGCTTTTTTTAAAACAAATCTGTTAATTAAAAAAAAACAAAAAAAAAAACACCCTGTATATATGCACAGGGTGTTGTGGCACTTCGGCGTGCCAAGGAAGCTTTGAACACGCCCCGAGACCGGCGAAACTTGCTCTCGACGAGTTGTGCCTTTTTCCTGCGGCACTGCGCTTTCGTAAAACTTTTCGCGTGTTCTCAACGGCAGGTATCACACCTGACACAGGGTTTTAAAAAACTTCTTCGGCGAATGACGACGAGCGAGTAGGAAACGTGTCTTTAAGACGCTGCCGCCGGCCTCTGCAACGCTAGCAAAACAAAAAAAAAAGAAAAAAAACGGCATTCAAGATGGCCGTCCGGTGGCCGCACTCGCGGAGCGGGAATGCACGATCCAGTGGAATCATACGAGGGGCGCCTGCGCCGCCTCTTCCACCGCTTGGTGGCGGGCAACGTTACTAGAATACTCAGTTGGGAAACTCGCCGTCGAAACCTGGGCCGCTGGCGTCCACCGAGACCGAGCTAAATGCGATAACAGCGCCACTCTTTATCATTTGTCTGTACTGTGGCCACCTTGAGCTTTTATAAAGCATGTTTTTGCGTAAAAACAAACGAAAAATACTTTTTTTGTATGATATTTATTAGAGATTAGTACAAAATGAAGGGCGCGTGATGTTTTTAAAATCTTTAGTTTGCAAGGTTTTGCGGCATATTTAATATTGTTTTTATACGACCATGCCTCAGCGGCGCTTTCAGGTAGCACGTCCCGACCTAGGTGCATTTTAATTTCGGTTATTAAGACGCGGCGCGTCCGCTGGGGAGATGGGGGTGGCGCCCCTGTAACCTATTCCACTGTATCTGTTCTGGCCGATTATATTCAAAATGGAAGTAACGTGTGAAGTAACGTGCGGTTCCTAGAGTGGCCGCTGCGGGAGAAATGGCGGCGTCGTGTTCGCCATTAGCTCGGTTCGCGAGGACAGATCGGGGACACTTTTTCAGGGCAGTCTCTATGGCAGTTTCCCAACTGAGTGTCTTAGTAACGTTGGTGGCGGGTATGTCAACGAGTCATTTCTTGTTTCCGTACTTTCTAAACTGCATTTGTTTCTTTTCTTATCTCAAATACTAGACAGAAACTACTTTCATTATTACTTGAAATGGTTCGGGCCACTTATATTATGTATTTCGACTAGAAAAAAGCTTTTAGCGGCTCTGACCAGTCGTAAGGCAGGAGCAGACCAGGACCAAGAACGTCGTGATTTCGTCACATGCCGCGCGCGTTCGGCGTCACAGGGCGCCCCCGTAGGAGGAAGGGGTTTCCGTGTCGTCCGGTTAACGTATGACGCGTGATATTTAGCTACTCTCTCCGTGCCCGCTGGGTTGCCCAAACCACGAGAGTTGTGGAAACCGCAAAAAAGGTAGATGCGGTTGCCAAGCCCCGTTAATAAAAAAATAAATAAATAAATAAATAAAACGGAAGACAAGAAATGCAGCCTAGTGGTAACATAAAATGCCATCACTTTAGCAGTTAGTGCTTCGGAGTGATCGACACATATCCAACCTTTTGGAAAAGCGGCGGAAAAGAGGACCCGATGGCTACTAACGCGAGAGGAAGCAACCGAGAATGCAGCAGCTTTTCTCCTCCAGTTGTCGACCGCAGCGCCACATGCGGCCGTCCACTTTTTTCGGCACAGCGCCGCTTTTGCCACAACTCCCTCCCCCCCCCCCCTTTCCACACACACGCACACACAATTCAAACACTGCAACGAGAGTCCAGAAAACTTTTTCTTGCGTTACTCGGTGCAAACGACTGTGACCGGCGAGGAGTTTTTATTTCCGGATAGTCACTGATTAGCCTGAAAGTTGCTTCGACAGATTAATAGGCTTATTTCGACTAGGAACCCAAATTAACAATCACGGTAGTTTTTTTTTTTTTTTTTGTCAAATTTATTTAATTGTTGAATTTGGTCCGGATGGTTGAGACGCTCTACTAGATACATTGAAAACGTGACGTCAAATGTTGTAATAGGGCAGCAGTTCAGCAAGACCCCGACTGGTTACAAAAAGTTTAATGGTGCGGAATGAATGCCCAAAAAACTCACGCCAGCGAAAGAAAAAAAAAATGAAAAAAAAGCGCGCAAATTATCGCGTTTAGTTATAGAACACGTGACGTCACCCAACTGGGGGGCGCGGGAAAATTTGAATGTTGGTTTTGGCACAACATTCATCTGCCGTTTTCTCAATGGCTATTTTGAATTTAGCGATAATTATTAGCCTGCCGGGAAGAGTAAAGTCTACTAAAGCGTGCGCCAGCCCAATGTTTCCGTCCACATCGCATGCACGTAGCCGGGAGTTTTTTTCGGAGGGGGGGGGGGGGGCGCGCATGACAAAATGCTGTATGAGAGGGAGGGGGGAGAGAAGGCCTCAGCAAAATGGAAGATTTCGGGGGGGGGGCGGGCCAAATGGGCCCCCCCCCCCCCCCCTTCCTGGCTACGTGCCTGCATGGGGCTCCTCCGTGTCGGCGTTCATTTTTCCCGGGTACAGACGTATACGTTCCCAAGAAGAGTCATTGACCTGCACGAAGTAAAACGAGTGTCCGGGGAAGAAAGAATCGCGTTTTTCGATATCGCACAAATACACTTCGCATTCTACAAACTCCAGCGTTTGGTGGAGCTTGGTTTGGGACCAGATACCAAAGTTTCGGAAATTAGCGTTACCTCATTCAGGGGTTACAGGCGATTATATGCAGGGTTCGGGTTTTCAAAGTCTACTTTTCTTCGAATTATTTTTTCTAAAGTGTAACTTTTCTCTTTTTTTTTTTTGGGGGGGGGGGGGGGGGTGGGAGGGTTGTATTTTTATTAGATATTGTGTTTTCCGGTATTAACGTTGGGTGACGGACAAAAAAAAAAAGAGAAAAGAATCAGGGTCTATTGGGCTTATCTCGAAGACGTTACGACATAGGCATGGAATTCCACAACCTCGAGGGAACGTCGTTACCCAAACACTTGAAAAACGTCCACGTACCAATAAGAAAGAAAACAAAAACGAAAAAAAAAAAAACGAGATAAGGTGTGTGGTTTTTAAACCATAAGCAGCCTCGCGGACAGTTCATTTGGGGTCTTTGTTTCTGGGTCAACCAAAATCAAAACTGTGTACACAATTTTTTTCCCTTTTTTTGTAAAGTTTTAATTTGGCCAGGGTTTTGGGGTTTTCCTTGGTTTTGATATGAACGTCTGGGGGATGATTTTCGGGGTTTATCGATATTCACCATGAACGCGGAATCCTAATTATATGCTACAGTCCCAGTGACGGCCATGGAAGTTGGAGTCAGGCACGTGGCAGAGCATTGTCGCGTGCTTAGTTCGGGCGCTTCTACTGGTTTACAGGCATTGAAACTTTCGTTGCTTGTCAAGCTACGCCGAAATGAAAATCTATAGTTCGAACCTTGAAGTGCGTTTGTACGAGTTCTTATAGAAGGCCAATTGTGACTAATCACAAAACGATTTGTAGGCGTCTCCCCCCAAACGTCAGCTTGGAAAGCCGCGTGCAAACACGCAAGATGTGAAAAGAGTTAAACACTCCCTTGTGGTTGCTGCCCAGGACGCTCCGGTTTGTGACCCATATCAGGTGCGCTCATGTGGAAGTTGCTCACGCTGGAGAAACTTGCCATGTTATCTAGCGATAATTATTGTCTGTTTGCAGAATGGCGTTGGCGGAGCTTGTCGGAGTGTCCGCGTTCTTCGCAGTTGTCTCCACTGGAAGGTGCGTATGCAGACTGAAGCTGTCTTTCTTACCAACGATGAAGTAAACAGTCTCGTAGAAACACGTAGAAGAAATAGGGTAACATTTAAATTGCCTAGCACCAGAAGGAAGCCGCAGCAACCAGAAAGTACCAAATCTTAAAAAAAAAAAAGACGGCACAAACTGTGTCGTGATTGGCAACGACTTCTATTGCATTGTTGAAGGATGCGGTTTAGGAGGCTTGCTTTTAGCACAACCAGTGGCGCACGCAAAGTTTCCTTTTTTTTTTTTTGGGTTGGGGGGGGGGGGGGGAGTTTCTGATCCAGTGTTTCTGAGTAGTTCTTGCCGTCTCTCTTGGTTTTCCAGATGTCCTTCGTTCGTTTGGCACGTATATCCCGCATGCTGAAAAGCGCCGACGTCGTGTTCGCGTAACAGTGTCCAAAAGGTGCGCGTAAACAGATGTATGAAGCCGTTTTAGCACCGTTTTAAATGCGATGAATTGAAAAGGGAAACGCCATAACTGACCAATTATTTCGTCTGCCTGACTGAGAATTGTTCCAAGCTACCTAGCACGTTCGAATTATTCGGGATATTTTCTCTTATAATCGTGCGCAGGGAAAAAATGCACTCACTTCTTTCCATAGATATGCATTACCGGAAGTCAATCTTCGACCAATTGCTGTCTGCTTCAATTTGCGACAGCACACTATAGCGCCAGTTGAACCTCTAGCGTACATTATAATAACTCTATAACTTCTGGTGAGCCGGACAAGAAAAAAAAATCTTCAAAAAGACCTCGCGTCCCAGGCAGTAAACAAATATAGTATCAGTAATAAGCTAAAGATGCAATAAAATAATTATGAGACAGCACCATATAGCAAAACTATTCAGGGTGTGCGGAAGTAAACAAAAAGCAAATAATGGCCGAATTTCCGGAGGGAGTATTTTACTTCCGGTTAACTGTTGTTTTTGCTTGTTCTTGTGGACCCTCAGTGAGTAGCGCACACTTTGAAAGTCTCACCGCCGAGGACTAACTGTGGTATCTCCTGAAATTTGCTTATACGGGACCTTCCTGGTCCGTTGGTTGAAAAGAAAGACCACTTGTTCTTCAAGGAAACGACAAATTCGCCGAAGGTATTGTGGGCGCATTTCAGGACTACATATTCAACTAGTCTGGTTCATATACCTGAGAACGACTTAAAACCTACAAATCTCTAAATGTGTTTAAGTACCTAGTGAAAGGCAAGGCTTCAGCGGCTCTCCGAAGGCTGAAGATACGCGCCGAGCTTCCCCGCATGGGATAGCGGAGCCAGGTCTTGATTTCAGCAGACAATCTCCAAAAGTTTCTGTGGCGCTTCCTTCAGCGAGGCGGGAGTCTGTAATGAAGAATTTTCTAGTGTTTTGACTCGCTTGCTTTGGTATTCAAGGTTTCTTTCCCAGATCACCGTGCACAATGCGTTTGTACGTGACGTAATTCCCCATCGTTGTACGTAGATGGTCGGTTGAGGCGCCGCGGCGTCGGTGCACATTCTCGCGTTCCTCGCGTTGCGCCATCTGTCGGCAGTACATCGAAGTAGGCTAACGCCGTCGGCCAATGTCGTTCCAAAACACTTTGGCCATGTACAAAGACATGCACTAAGCTAGGCTCGAACAATCCCGGAGACAGGGGCGCGAGATCCTCAGGTTCCTGGGTCAACCGGTCGCTCATCTCCCCACGACACCAGAACCCCCTTCGCCGCGGTGGTTAATCAACGTCGCCTCCACAAAGCCCACACCTAAAAACATGGGCCCCAAGCATCCAGAGAGGAGATAAAAGTTTGCGGAGAGGCGCAATAGTGGCGAGTCATCTACACCGACGCCCCAGGGAGCGAAGGCGCTTCCACAGCATTCCTCATCGTCAACGGGGATACGATTGCCACACCAGTTAAGTCCGGCCCGCCGGAACAAGCAGAAGCCCTGGTTGTGCTCCATGCCTCGGAGTATGCCATTTTTGAGCGCATAGAGCCAAAGAAAATCTACGTGTATACGGATTCTCGAGAAACCATCCTTTCCTGCAAAGAGCACGCTCCGGCAAGCCCCGCGGTGCAGAACACCTTCGCCGCGGCGATCGGCCTTCACAAGTTCGACGGCACGTCGTAAGAAATCAGATGGGTTCCGGAACACTCCAAAGCCTTTGGGAACGAGGTGGTCCACCAAGCCGCAGAAGAGCTCAGTCGCAACCTCCTGCGCAGCGCGGTGGCCGCGGCTAGCGTCGACCCTCCCTCCCCGGCGGAAGAGGAGCCATACGACCCAGAGTGCGCGCTTTGCAGGATAAAAGAAGCGCCGGATTCGGCAACTGAGAGCAAATCTCGGTCCAGAGCCCGATCCGATACCCAAAGGCTTCAAGCGTCACGAAATGGCGCTCCTGCGAAAGGTGCGCACTAGAGCGGCCATCACGCCTCACCTACTTCAGAAGTGGGACAACGTCAAGAAGAGGACATTAAACAAGTCGTCACACTGCCAGACCGAGATTGCCCCAAACTTCTCCACCGGTCCCAGACAGGGGCGGACGCATGTATTTTCAGAAAATAAAAAGGGGGGGGGGGGGGGGGGTAAGCGCATCATATGTATAGGAACCCCCTCTGTTTCCCAGCCCCAAATGTTTACACATGCAAAATACAAGAGGGGGTCAGGACATCCGGACTTCCCCTCTGAATCCGCCACTGGTCCCAAGCCATCGCAGCCCTCGATCCAGAAGGCCGCCCTACCAAGCCCGAAGACTGGTTCCAGCCGACGGGGAATTCTGACCGGAAGAAACGGGTGTTATAGACCGTGCTCAGCTGCCTGCGGCTGACTGGACTCGATGCCCTCCCCTAAATCGGGATCCTTCCTAGAAACCCCGCCGTAGCGCGATAGTTCTATTAAGGCGTTGAATAATAAGCGTTTTTCGACTCCACTCCACTCCAACTCCGTCGTCCTGCAATCACTCAGGCTCGGCGGCGTCGATGGCGTCCCTCGTCTGGAGATAATCGAAATAACTTCACTCGTGACACTTTGTTCGTGCAGCTGTTGCATCGGCAACTCAGAAGTACGACACTGGGGTATTTCTAGAGCGCACAGCTATTGGCGAGTTACACCAGTGATTTGTGTATCTTAAAGGGATACTTCAACGAAATTTGAAATATTCCTGTCGTGTTCAAAAATAGGTTGAATATGATCCACAATATCCGTAAATGACAATCTCACCTTTGTATTTTGAGCCTGGTGGCTGTATTTTTCGTTATAAACGGCCCACTCTGGCAAGCGCTCGGAAAAGGCCCAGCGGAGACCACGTGACATCCAACGCAATCGTGACGTAGGTCGTCTCGGGGCGAGCAAAGCTACGGCGAGGCTGACGTCGAAAGGATGGCCTAGTCGTTCCAGCCATCGAAGCGACTGTTTTTGTACGAATTTGGAGTGACGGGTTGATCTTTTATAATTTTGTAGGGGGACAATAGCGACTTCTGCGGCACACAAAAGGCATTCTCGGGAAGAGGGGAGTTCCTCCTTCCCCTCTTCTCTCGTCGTGGCCGGAGGCGAGACACTCACCGTCACTAGCTGTCAAGGTTCCTAGGCGGGCATTACAAGCGAGGCGTTAGCGACATCCACCAGGTGCTCTTTGCTAATCGTTTAATTCGTTTTAAAATTCCTTTTCGAGACTTTTTTTAACAAGATATTGGTATGTTCATTGTGATACTGCTCCTTTGAACACATATAGACCAAAAAATGAGCGCCGAAATTTCGTTGTAGTATCCCTTTAAAGAGACACTGACACCCCCAAAATTTATTATCTTATTTTTTCTTAGGTGATCCATTATGGCGTCAGAAGACTACCCAACGAATACTTTGCTACAGCGTCACGTATATTTCTAATAAAGCCAAAAAACGCAACTGCTCGAAACCGAAACCGAAATGAGAGTTGTGGTAGAAATCATGTAACTGTAGACTTTTTTTTTTTTTTTCGCAATAAACATATTTGCTGTTTTAGAAGCCACAAAAAATTCGTATAATATTTTTCTTCTATATGGAATGTTGAGCGTGCGTTTTCCCTGACCCACGACTTTGATTTATACTACCTTAATCACAGTTAGCGGGAACACGGGAGCGCGTGGCATCGGGTACTATCAGAGCACTCTAACGTCCAGGCGCGCAAGTGCAACTGCAGCGTTGCGTAGGCGCTGCAGTGGAGCGCCTGGCCGTTAGAGTGCTCTGAAAGTACCCGATGCCACGCGCTCCCGTGTTCCCGCTAACTGTGATTAAGGTAGTACCTTTGGTGGCTGTGTCTAAGTAGAAAACGGCACGTGACCACGGAGAAGAGAGTGAGCGCGACACATACCGGCCAGTGCTCGATCTTGTGTTCTGGGAAGCTGGGCTCTTAATGTCATGTTCAAATGAAAACTTTGGCGAGCATAAATACCCTGTCAGTGCCCCTTTAAAAGCAAAACACAAGAAAACGAGGACGAGGTGGAAGATTACAACAGGACATGGGGTAACTTTCAACAGAACTTTTACTGAAAATAAAACGGATACCTAGTAAGCTTTGCCTTCAAGAGTGGAATGCGTTCTGGCTCTCAACAGAAGGGTCGTGGGTTCGAAACCCGCCTAAAATTCTTAATTTTTTTAAGGCAAATGAATTACTTTATAAAGTGATATCATTTGAGACATGCCTTGACCTTTAATTCGCATTACGTGTCATGTTTTAATAACTTTCATTCCACGCTGTCGTCACGTTTCACGTGAGCGTTGCGGGTTTTGAAATTCCCGCTGAGGTCATGTGACTGTGACGTCATGACCCTATCGACCAATCAGGATTGTCTCGTCCCACCGACGCCGACACCGACGCCGACTTTTCTGCGACACGAGCTCCTTAACGCTCTCGCGTTAAAGGCATAGAAATTCCACGTGCTTGCGGAACATACTCAAGATATGAAAATACAATAAAAAGATGACTGGCTCATATGTTCCTTAGGCAGTCAAACTCGGTCTAGCAATAGCATTGACGGTGCGCTGACGCAGGCATCACTGTCAATCAATTTGATTAAAAACAACCAGTTATAATTATTTTTTTTTTTTTCAAATGTTGGGATGCATTTGAAACGATCACAGCTGGCGTGCACTGGTTAGTACACTACGTGTGGGAAATTCTGTAGAAATTACGGCTTCCTTTGAAAGCCTAGGCACCAATGCGCGAAGCGCGAAGTTCCGCGCTTCTATCAGCCAGCAGCTGCGGGGGGAAGTTCACCAGATGAGCGGTATTGTGGCGCCATCTATCTGTGAGTGGATGCACTAGAAACAACATGGCGGATATCAGGTACTGTGCTTGCTAGTGCTTCATTGGGGCGTCTTCATTCTTCTCCAAATGTGCGTTGTCTGGCTCCTTGCTTCAGACGGCGAGTTGAGCTCCGAAACTCACTAAAAAACCGTTTTCTTGTAGAGGCTGAACTCAACTAGGTTGAATACTGCCATACTTTGTAAATTATAATGTTGTGTGTATGTCTAAACAGACAGAAGTTAGTGCTGATACTCGACCTCACTCCAGTACGATGCTTATCCAGATTGAAACGGGCTGGGCGGGGACTGAACCCATGATCCATGGGTTCTGCAGTGTGAGCGCTCGCTCCACGTGCTCCGAGCTGGTGTGTGCTAGACTACTCGGTCAGTGACTGCATCGTGGACCGTTCATTTTGCAGCGAACTTCGGAGTTCCTACGCTGTCGCGTGGTATCTTGTCGACGCGGGAAGCCATAAAAAATGTCAAGTGATTTCCGTCGCAAACTTCAAAATCCCGAACCTTGTCAAAAAAAAAAAAAAAAAAAAAAAATCTGTAATGCAATTAAAAAAAAAAAAAAAAGTTCTCCCCGTCGGGGAATCGAACCCCGGTCTCCCGCGTGACAGGCGGGGATACTGACCACTATACTAACGAGGAAGACGAAATTGGCGGCATTAAATGTTGTAGTACTAATAGGCGCCGAAGTGCCGTTATTTTCTTTGTGTTCTGTGAGGTTCATTGCGACCTCTAGCACTGTGCATAGCTCACCCACCCATTACCACTAGATAAAAAAAACAACAACAACAAACACAATACTTAGACAATCGGAAAGAATAAACACAAATTCGGGACGAAAACAGACGCGTACAACTCTTTCAACTCGCAACGACATGTCGTGGAGAGTTGAAAGAGTTGTATTGCGTCTGTTTTCGTCCCAGAATAAACACAAATTCGGGACGAAAACAGACGCATACAACTCTTTTAACTCTCAACATGTCGTTGAGAGTTAAAAGAGTTGTATGCGTCTGTTTTCGTCCCGAATTTGTGTTTATTCTTTCCGATTGTTTAAGTATATTTACCAACACGCTCGTTTTTAATGTTAACAAAAACAAACAGGAACGTTTCTACGGATCTCTTATGCCTGTGTGACGTGAACACGTAATGGACCTTTTCCGAGAAGCGTTCTGCGCACGCGCGAGCGCCCGATGCCAAGCGGCGGAAGTCGGTACCAGAAATCGAGGAAATTCGGAAGGACGCTGTGAATCAACGAGTAGAAAGCGTAATTTCAGCATACATATAATTGCGTTACACAAAAAAAGAAAGTGGACGGAAAGCAAAACACGACGTCTGGACGGACGCCACGGATGCCCCTCTTTAAAGTCGCGTTGGGCACCCGCCGCTGCTCAGAGGGCGAAGAAACTGGTAGCGTAGCTCCCATTATCGATTGGTAGCGCAGGTAGGTCACTTCCTCGATTTTTAGTTCGTGCAGCCACCGCCTGGTGCCGTCGGTATGTGGAAAAGGTCCATTGTGTACGTCGAATCGCAATTCTTTCAAATGGTGGCATTGAAACTGACATGGATTCGTGGATCGTGTGGACGCGTGGAGCAATAAAGCAATAAAAAATGGCAAGTGATTTCCGTCGCAAACTTTTAAAAATCCCGAACATCGTGAAAAAAAAAAAAAATTGAAAAAATAATCCGGTACTGGAGAGAACAACTATTTTTACGGAAAAAAGTTCTCCCCGTCGGGGAATCGAACCCCGGTCTCCCGCGTGACAGGCGGGGATACTGACCACTATACTAACGAGGAAGACGATACGGGGGGGGGGGGGGGGGGGGGGGGGGCATTAAATGTTGTAGTAGCAACAGGCGCCATAGTTTTGTTATTATTCTTGTGTTCTATGAGGTTTATGTCTGCCTCTAGCATTCTGAGCTTACCCGTACATTACCAATATTTAAAAAAAAAAAAAAAAAGATTGCCATTTTTTTTTGTATATTTTACGCCTGTGTAGATGGACACGTAATTTTGTACGTCGAATCGCCATTCTTCGAATTGGTGACACTGAAATTTGACATGGATCTTCGATGTGTTTTTATCATACAGCGTGTCCCACAAAACAATATTTACGTTTTATTACGAAGATTAATTGGGAGTTATTGTACTACAGTAAATGAATTACTCTAATATACATGCGAGCAAACATTTATTCTTCTCGCATGTCTGGTGCGGTGGGATTGGGGATCAAGCTAAGGTGCGTAAGCGAGCAGTCAATCAGCTCCTAACAGCCGGTGGCGTCACTAAGGTCCTAACGGCCAGTGGCGTCACTAAAGATCTGAAGATAAACTAGTAAACCATGAAGTGATATCATTTTAATTGTATTCTGATTATACAAATGCCTCAGATAGATAACTGTCCATTTCTTTCAACAGTCTAAAGTGTGCTGATTATGGAAACAATTTCGAATACCAAGAAACATCCGACATCAACTAGAATTTGATGCGAAAAATCGCTCTATTTTATTCAATAAAAAAAAAAAAAACAGAGTAAGAAATTAGTTGAAGAAACAAGTGGAAAAACGACAAGTAAACGAGGTGAACACTTTTACTCCCCAACCTAAAAAAAAAAAAAAATGATCTGTTGTTTTTTGCGTTGACGTATTTTGGTAAAGTGGCCTGTTTGGTACCCGAGATAAGTATGTGTGCCCGTAATGGCCAGAGTACTAACGGTCTCGTGAAATGTTAAGAATAAGAATAAGAAGAGTTTATTCGAATCATAAACATACTATATTACATATGCAGACCCGCGAAAGCACTGGTGTGCTTGTATGCTCACACTGAAATCCTCGTGTGTGCGTTACTAGCACACAACAAAAGCAGACAAGAAAAAAAGAGACAAACCTAAGTGGAATACTAAAGCAATAAAGCCAGGTTACATTTCCAAATTCAAATACCAATCTTTTAGTTCACATTTTACTTGTTTCCGTGACTCCATGTTATAGTAAGTTTCTGGAAGCTTATTCAAATAAAATGGGACGTAATATGCCTGTCTTTTTTCCCCATAATTTGTATAAATCTTCGGAATAACAAAACTTTCTATGCACCAAAGCGTTCGTTCCTTTTTTAAGGCTATTTTGAAGTTGCTCTTATAATAGTGATTTACTAAAATAACATAGCAGTGCAGTTATTCTATGGATGACAACTTTAAGACATGCATTTTCTGATTCATTTCCAACTCTGCGTAGGTTGTACCATAAGTAATACTACTTGCAATTTTATATAGTGTTTTGTAAAGTTTTTCTTTTTTTATACTTAGAACACACACCATATAAAGAGACCACATCGGTGTATAGACTCACCCAGTGCACTATACACTCCTTCTTAATAACATTGTCGCTACACTGCGCATCCTGTACAAATAAACTGAGACCGCACGCATTCTTTTTTGATAAGATATTCTATATGCTCGTTTCACAGGAGACTTTGATCTAGATGTATTCCTTAAATATTTAGATGTTGTAAGATAATCTAATGCTACACAACTGCAAGGTGTGCATTTCTGTGAGTGGAGAAATAACGGACTGCTAGAATTTAAATGTTTATGCGGACTACGGAAACACTTCGGTTTTGTTTTACTGGAATTAACAAAGATGTGATTAGCAGAAAACAAGCTCATTATCATTTCAATATCTTTTTGAAAAATGGACAATGGACATGGTTCGTCACTGTGTCCTAATATCGAGGCAGTATCCGCATATTGATACAATCGAGATGTTCAGGGTAGAGTTCCAATTTGGTTCGCATAAATGTTACATAAAAGGGGTCCTGATATTGACCCCTCAGGTACTCCCGAGTTAAGTGATGTTATGATGTTAATCTACTTTTAAACTTGCCAATTTTAACCAACTGATATCTGTCTGTAATATAGTCTTTCAAGAACGCGTTGAAGGGACCTCTAAAACCCGTTTTCCTTAGTTCTATTAATAGCCGCTCACGATCGATAGTTTCAAAAGCTTTTCTTAAGTCTGAAAATAGGGCTAAAACAAATTGATTCCTCTCAAGACTAGAGTTGACATAATCTAAAAGATCTTCCAGCAAAAGTTTAGTGCCGCTATTTTTACGGAATCCGTACTGAGACTTATTTATTAAACAGAACTCGCAATACGATGTCATTGTATTAAAAACAAATCTTTCCATCATCTGCGCTATATTTGGCAATATTGAAATGGTTCTATAATTCATAATTTATTTTACTGTCATTTTTATATAATGGTCTCACAACAGCTGTTTTTAAATCTATTGGAGCTTTCCCTGATGAGAGTAATTCGTTTATTATTTTGATTAGAACGTCTTTTCATACCTCAAAATTTGTCTGAATGTCTGTTAATCGAATGGAATCATTCCCCGCAGGTTTTGACGCTTTCATATTGTTTATTATGCATCTCATATCTATCTCTATCATCTGAGGCAAGTAAACTGAGTGCACACTATTTTTGTAGCTATTTGATTCTTCTTCTTGATGTTGTAGTACTTTACTCAGATCCGCAATCCTTTGAAAGAATCGTTAAATTGGTTGCATAAAGAAGTGACATTGTTACTACCAAAAGCGTTTTGAATTGTTTCAACTATATTTTGTTTCCTTTTACTGCCGTAATTTCCTTTATCCAATCCCAAGTCTAATTTACTGTATAATGATATTTTTTTTTGCCAGTTTTATTTTGGCAGTTACCTTATTACGTAGTTTTCTAAACTCTCCTTTAATTATAAGATCACGTGGTCTTGCTTTACAAATGTTCCACAACCTATCTTTTTCACGGCATAGTGTCAATATTTCGTCGTTTATTCAGTCATTTTGTGTATTTCTTTGTCTTAGTTTAACAGTTTTCCCACACTGTTCGTATATCGACCTCAAATTATTCCCAAGCATCTGGTAAGTAGTAATATCATTAGAAGCAAGGAGGGAGGCACAGGTATTTTCTCTTATCATTCTGTCAATCTTATTGTTATCGAGATTATGCGCCTGTATAGACACTTTTCACAAGGGCGCCGCCATCTTGAATTGTCGTCACTATGGGCGAAAACATTGCTTTGCCGTCACCACGCCAATAGAATATATTTAGGATGTAAGCGTAACCGTCACACATTCTCGTTTTGCCTCCCTTCTATTTTTTTAGTATTTACAAGTTGAAGGGTTTTATTATTTTTTTAGTGGCAGGAGACGAGAGTACATGAAAAAGGTCTATACTGCACGTTCGGTTTCCTCACAAAATAATGATCAGCAACTTTTTGTCTAATTACACCTCAAATCATTGTAAGATTACTTCCTCTAACAATGATATAGTCAATACATGACTTTGTTATGCGCTATCACAAGTATTCTTCCCCAGTGTATTCATTAATTTAATTTTCTAATTTTAAAAGCTGCTAGTAAATTCAGATAATCAGACACGCCGTGCTTAGCACTATGTTCAAATCGCCAGCAACATCCAAGTATTTGATGTTACTGAATTTTTTTAAAGATTTTATTTAATTCATCGAGAAAGCGAGGTATATTTGCACTGGGCGGTCTATACACTGCACAAATGACAAAAAATAACTGCCGTTTAGACGCACAAAAATACCAAAATCTCCGCGTGGTTACAAGAAACTGTCAGTTGATCGGACATCCAGGAATGTTTTATAAAGACTATATACTTCTTCCTTATAACATACAGCGCGACTAGGACAAGGAATGTCTGTCCTTGTCCTAGTCGCGCTGTATGTTATAATGAACTCTTACCAACTCGCCCAATTGTCCATTCTACTTCTTCCTTCCCTGCACTCTAAAAACGATTGAAATCCGCTCAAATTGAAAGCACTTACCAACGTTGAGTCAATATTTACTTATGTTAAAAATAATATATCCAAGCATGCTACTCTATTTTGTAAATATCCATTTAGTTGGCACCAGTGCTTTTGTGCACTTCTGACATTTATGTGCAGAAAGTTACGTTCCATCCTACCACCGTCTATACCTGCTAACATGCTCTGGGTACTAGGGTCACAGTCATCGAATGATGAATATGAATGCGCCATGTGTAACGAAGTTTAGAGAAGTCATGTTCATTTTCTATGTGGATCACAGCCGAGCTTTCCTTTTCACGGACAAAGATTTTTCCATTACTAACCCACACAAACTTGTATTCCTTCTCCTTTGCACACAGCTTTGTTTTCCACAAAAGTTGTCTAAGAAACTTGGTCAGATTTTTCTTAATGAACACGTGTTCATCTTTCAGCACTTTTCTTTTCGAAATCCAGAGGTCCCTAACCGTTTTGCCTTTGAAACGAACAATGATGGGTGCTATCTTACCCTCTTTTTGGCCCAATCTGTGGACCGCTTCTCTGCTTTAGAGTTTAGAGAAGTCATCTAACCCACACAAACTTGTATTCCTTCTCCTTTGCACACAGCTTTGTTTTCCACAAAAGTTGTCTAAGAAACTTGGTCAGATTTTTCTTAATGAACACGTGTTCATCTTTCAGCACTTTTCTTTTCGAAATCCAGAGGTCCCTAACCGTTTTGCCTTTGAAACGAACAATGATGGGTGCTATCTTACCCTCTTTTTGGCCCAATCTGTGGACCGCTTCTCTGCTTTAGAGTTTAGAGAAGTCATCTAACCCACACAAACTTGTATTCCTTCTCCTTTGCACACAGCTTTGTTTTCCACAAAAGTTGTCTAAGAAACTTGGTCAGATTTTTCTTAATGAACACGTGTTCATCTTTCAGCACTTTTCTTTTCGAAATCCAGAGGTCCCTAACCGTTTTGCCTTTGAAACGAACAATGATGGGTGCTATCTTACCCTCTTTTTGGCCCAATCTGTGGACCGCTTCTCTGCTTTCAGCTGCCGGAGACGGTTGCTGCAGTTTAGCAGACAAGTGCTGGATGACTTCCAAAAGATTTTTTGTTATATTTTTTAGTGATACCATGAATTTCCACATTATTCCTTCTGGAGCAGTGGCATACCAACTTGTTTTTGAGTGGGGGGGCAAACCAGACCCCCCCCCCCCCCCCCCAGGGCCGGGGGCGGTGCTCTTGGTATCCCTTGGGCGCCGCCGGCCCGTGTTTGCCCTGCCCAGTGGCGGCTGTTTCAGGGGGGGCAAAACACATGCCTTGCCCCCCCCCCCCACTCTGAGAACTGGGGGGGGGGGCAAGCGCCCCCCTTGCCCCCCCCCCCCCCCCGGGTTGGTACGCCCATGTTCTGGAGTATTGCTCAACAGGGTCTATTGCGGTTTTGAGCTTGTGGATCTCCGTCTCTTTTCTTGCGACTTGTCTTTCAAGTTCTGTGGATTTTTTCTTTAGCTCTTTTAACTCTCTTTCCCCGTTCATGATCGTCCTTTCGCATTATTTCTAAAGAACATTCTATTCCTTCCGCTGTTTTTTTCTTGGTTAGTCAACTTCACCATTACAGCGTCATGTTTTCCTGACTGTTCATCCATTGACTTCTCGATGTTATTCATTCGATCTAGAACTTGTGTCAGTTTGATACTTATTTCCAGAATGTGCTTCATCAAAGGTGCTAGATTTGATTCTCCCGAGCTTTCGCTTCGGCTGCGTTGACCAATATCCTGAGAGTCCGTAGCCGAAGGTGCTGCCTTCGGTTGTCTCGCAGTAGTTCGTATCTCTATATACCTAATAAATTTCAGAACTGCATTTTATGCTAGCTGTGTACAAAATTTATTGGTGCAATGGCATGAAAACGTTTAGTACAACTGCATCGAAGTCCCGTGCGTTGAGTGTTCGTTAGTTCTTAACCCTCCTGAACGTAGTGTTATCAAATACGAGCTTCCTAAACTTATTTCTAAGTCGGGTCCAAATTCCTTTTGTTTGTCAACAAATGGCAGGACGAATTCCAGGCGTTCCAGTTCTTTTGTGTAAAGCAAGGTTGACACTGCTCTTTCCAAAAGACAGACGACTTCGCGATCTGTGTTCCGGTGACGAAAAGTCACATATGGCGAGCGTTCGATATGACCTAGAT
Source organism: Ixodes persulcatus (assembly GCA_013358835.2). NCBI lineage: Eukaryota > Metazoa > Arthropoda > Arachnida > Ixodida > Ixodidae > Ixodes > Ixodes persulcatus. The sequence continues at coordinate 97,291 of JABSTQ010002465.1, read as the reverse complement.
CCAGAAGGCCACTGTGACCAGTTTTCCTGTGCCAGGTTTTCCAGTGGCGAGTGGTCTTGTGACGAGTGGGCCGGTTTCCACAGGAACGATTGACAGTAGTAAGAAAAGCGTGAACACCTTCCGGTTGCCCGGCGAGGGCAAAACAATGTTTTTCCCTATACCCGAAGTTCTACGATTCAAGATGGCGACGACTACTCGGAATAGGAGCGTATCCTGTTGCATGTTAAGAGAAGCAGGACAAGCCAACGCCTCCTTCTAGTGGTGCATGGTGGTGGACGAGCTCATCCAGCATAGCCCTCCATTCTTGCCGCTTTCGCAGAGCGAACGCTGCAGATGAGGCGAGAGCCCTCGCCTCCTCTCCAGCATTCGCTTTCTTCGAGTGGAGAGACGGGAGAACTACGCGGGAGGAGGTTGTCCTCTTTCTGTTCAAGGGGCAAGCCCATACCCTAAGGCATGTCGAGCCGTTGATTGCCACGAGCCTAAATCGAATACTCATGCAGCGCTCGTGTTCAATTTATGTTCAGCATTTAGTTGTCGTCCCGGCGAGGATCGCAATGCTTGGTGACGCAATTCTGGGGATCGCATTGTTGGCAACGGCAACAATGCAAATCCGACGACTTCGTCATTGAGTTTTGCGAAGGAGAGACTGAAAGAAAACATCCGCGTTTCTCCTTGAAGTTACGCGGCCACAAAGAAGCTTCTGGGTCAGTGGCGTTCGTTCGAGTACACTTGGGTCCCACCAGTGCCGGTAAGCTTGTGTAAAGTGAGAAATATTCCTAGCCAATATCGTTACACGGCCCCTTCAACCTGCAATCTCTGTACAAAGCAACCCTTTCAGGCCATAGGCGTCACGCAGTCTCCGTTCTGTCGCAGCGTTACGGTGGCCATCGGCACCAGCTGGGACAACCGTCCCCTGTCCCACGGACACGCGAGGGTCCATTTGCACCAGGAGCAGGGCAGGGTCATCCCGGTGACCGTGGAAGCCGACTTCTTCGACGACCCGGCTCCACCCGCCGGAACCAAGGGCCAGCCGCTCTTCGGTCTCTGGGAGTACGAAGGTAAACCGGCAACTCCAATCCCGCCTCCTTCGTTTCATATTTGGGCCGCCGTGCCAGTTTTCGCTGCACACTCGTAGACAGCTCAAGTCTGGTTCTTACACTTCCGTGGGTCCGACGGCTTGCGACGTTCGAGTTGCTATGGTGACACTTACGACGAACCAATGGGCAGGCGCGGTGCTGCACGACGCAACGCAGCGCAACGTGCTCGACGCAGATGTGTGAACCAGCCTTTACGCAAGTATGTGGACTAACCTCGAAACGACGGAGCTTTAACTTCCTCCTGGGCAGATTGGTCACTAGGGCAGATGCGTCACGTTGCAAGGAGGAAAGCGGGCGGAGGGACGGAGACACTTGCAGGCGATCCATGCTTCGGGCACCTTTCTCGCAGCTCGTATTGCACTGCGCGGCCCACAACGAGCGGTTGAAGACACACTGTAATTTAGGCGCACTACTGTACACTCGTGGTGTGCGTTTGATAGTGTTTCCAACTGATCGGTCGGAATTACGTAGTTCAAGGGCCGCGTTTGCAATACAAGCTGCGTGGAGGAAGCCAAACTGACGGCTGTCGACAGGCGTTCCTAGCTACCTTTCCTGGGCGATTTCAGATAAGATACACCAAAGTGGTGGCTGGTCGACATGTTTAGAGCGCAGCTCTTAGGCGCCCGTTTTCGTGTTTCGCGGCGTCGGCGTAACTGCGCTAGATTTAGCGGGAAAATTGTCGTGACGTGGCCTCAACAGCAATTCAATTCCCCACTAAATTCAGCGGGGTAACTGAATTGGTGTCGAGGTCACGTGACGTCAATTTTCCAGCTAATTTAGCGGGGAAACTGTGGGAGGAGGGGAGGGTATGGAGGAGGAGGATGGGAGGGTACGCAGGAGGAGGAGGGGAGGGTACGGAGGACGAGGGGGCAAGGTACGGAGGAGGAGGGGAAGAAGAGGAGAGGAGGAGGAAGGAAGGAGGAGGAGAGGAGGAGGAGGGAAGGAGTTGGAGAGAGGGAGGAGGAGGAGCATAGCCTCCCCTCCGTACCCTCTCCTCCTCCTCCTCAAGAGCTGCGCTCTAATTTCGCATTACAGAGATTTGTAAACGTTTTTCAATTTTTTATTCACCTAATATTTGTATATTATTGCATTATCAATAGTAAATAAATAAATGAATAATTTCGCCCCAAAAGGAAAGTATCTCGAGTCACGAAAAATTGTAGGCCATGAAGACTTGAATTTACGTTTCCGCCGAAGTGATCATGTTTGGTGCTAAACAGCTTAAGTAATAGTGTAAAGAGAAATGTAACTTTTCTTTTACAAATATTGCTTAAATGTATGTCCGTTATTAAATATAATAATAATTGTTAGTTGCATTTAACGGCGTAGCTTCATTTAACTGCAAACTTTTTTGGTGCATAGAAAACTAACCGTAGATTCTGTCCTGCGTCGAAGCAACGTCCACTCTGTCCCATCACGGCGTGCGTAGATAATAATAACAATGTTGACCCCTTTATTTTTTATGTTTTCACGTCGCGAATGAATGAATGATAATGATGAACGAGCTGTTAAATTCAACCCGAAACTATAATTTCGAACCTCTTTCTTGATTTTATGCAGTGGTGGAGCTTTTCATTCTTGGGGAATACGATCGCTACCTTGAACTGGAGTTCTGTCCGTAAGTAGATGTTGTTCTCGACGCGTTCTCTGCTAGATCTTCGTTCAGTTAAAGTGACAAGTAGCATGCAACCTTTTTTGTTTAAGTATGATATTCACCAATTTGTGTGAGAAATAAACTTGTTTGTGAATAAGTGGCATTGTGGGGGTCGTTGCTGCTTAGTTCTATTGAAACCTGGTTTCTTTGGGTCGGCGATCGTTGTTGGTCGTTCGTTTGCGCAATGGGACGATTTTTAAAAAAAAAAAAAAAATTGTGTGGCAGTTGGGAAATGCAAAACGGTGGCGTCACTCTTTCTTTTTTTTTTTTTGCACTGAGGTTACGGTTGGACCGTTTTTATAAACAATCAAATGATGCTCAAGAATGTTAAATTTCATTAATTCAATTCGTCGTATTAGATGTTTTTTCTTAAGTGCACAAGGTAAGGAAAATTAGAATGATTTAAGTCTTTTTGCAATTTGAAAAGTTGATATGTTTCTGCGCATTTTACATTGTCGCACTTCTTTTAGAAGGTCATATTTCGGGCTGAAGAACGCTTTTTTTTAGAAAGCAAGTAGCGGGTGGCCAGTCCCCTTTTTGGTATACACTCTCAAGAAAAACGGGTGTAAAAGGGTGTATCGTTACACCCTTTGTCCCATATAATACACCCCAAAACGTCATTTCGACATTCAGAGCCCTATAGTCGCACAGACGGCCCCAAATTTTACTGAGGGGCTTGATAACGGGGCGACATCAGTTTTTAAATAGCGAAAGTACGTATCAAAGACCACGGAAGGAAAACACCAGGTTTTACAGCAGGGCCAAGAAAACCCCGATTATGTTTTTTGTAGTCAGTAAAACGTACATTAGCTATTTGAATAAGTTGTACCACACGGCTACCAAGCCCCTCGTAAAATTTCGGGCAGTCTGTTCGACTTCAGGGCGCTGTACGTCGAATTGAAGTTCGGGGGTGTATTATATGGGACAAAGGGTGTAACGATACACCCTTTTACACCTTTTTTTTTTTTTTTGAGAGTGTGCGCTTTCTGTTTATCTATGAATTTTCCAACAACAACAAAAAAAGTAACACCATATTTAGAAGCATGTCTGAAATGAGCTACATCTTAAAAATGATCTTCACACTATTGCAAAGCTCTTTTTTTAACCGAGACAATCCCAATACGCTGTGCAAATTTTTTCCGTGTATACTTTCAAGGGCCTGTGTTTTTGAATGACGAAATGGCGACATTGAGTGCGCTTCTTTCATTCAATGGTGGTGTAGCATCGCACGAGCCAATATTTTGAAGCCCTGTGAATTGAACCCTGGGTGAAAAACCATCGAGTGGATGAGGGAAATTGACGTCACTCGAATGATCTTTGCGGACCGAACGACACGACAGGTCACAATTAAGAGGCCCGGCAAGCAAGGCGACAAGCCAAGACAATCACTACCAAGCTGGCGGCTATTCAAGAAATGACTGTGAGGGTGTTGGTGCCCATAACAATTTGTTATTCACGTGTCTTTTTACTTCAAACTCAGTTATATCAAAAGAGTATTTTTCAGCACATAAGTACCATTATTTCCTTAACCTGCCAATATAGAGGGTTCATTTTTTATTCCTGCCACCTATTTGAAAAGAACTAAAGTAGAATTAAAAACATGCACCGAACACTTTTTGTGTTACACATTTTTCAGTACACTAAGAGAGGTAAAATTTCAGCACTAGAGAAACAAAATTGATCAAAAATATAATTTTCAACTAGTTTTATTAATTCTAGTTCAGTAGAAAAAGCACGAAACTTCGAGAAAAATGGCATATATATGACCGGAATACTCCTAATAATTACAGAAGAAAATGTTCCTCCACGTCTCCTAAAATATATGGGGTGTAAAGACTTACCCTGTGTCCTTAAAGGACACATGCAAAGGAAAAAATTTTTTTTTTAAAACAGCTTAGATGGGAAAAGGATATCAAACACGATTTTACAACGAAGAAAAAAATGTTTAGAGCTATATTTACGGCGCTATACGAATTTGTAGTTGGCGCCCGCGGGCGCCGCGGAGAAGTGGCCCTTATTTTTCACGTGACGGGCCCATATTTGTCACGTGGTGCTTACGCTCTTTCGGAAGCTTCCTATAGCCCTGTTAGAGGCGGGGTTTAAGCCGCACGTCCGGAGGCTTCCTGGCTCGTGACGACGACCATTCCCCGAAGTGAAGAACCCAGGGGTCCAGTGGAGGTGGGAGAATTGGTAACGTAACGAACGGTTTAATTACATGGTTGCGATACAGTCGTCAAATCCGAGAGAACAACGGAGCAGCCTCACGCTCCGTCTTATATAGGGTCCGTTTTCTCCCTCACTCTCCGCCAGGGCAGCAGGTGCATCCGCCAAGTGCGTTGCAGCAAAGTCCGCCGCGTCGTAGCCAGAAGTGCGTCGTAGCCATGGTTCTCCGCAGTTAGGCCATGCCTCTCTCCCCTTCCGGAACGCACGAACCCACACGCACACACACACACACGTCCCGTTGACGTCACGGACGCATTGAGACTCGTTTTGGGCAGGCTTCGACAGGTGGGCGACAGTCCTGAACAGATCGTGACTCGTTTCCGCAGCGTTGAAACTCGGAAGAAGGTTGCCGAAGGTTCCATTCTTAACAGCCCCTCCGGGGCCAGGGAAACCTCGAATGGCCGGTGGTACAATTGCTGGCCTGAAGAGGTGGGCCTGTGGTAGGCCTTGAGAAGACGCTGCAAGCACCAAACAAACTCCCAAACCTCTTACAACGGAGGCATTAGCGGAAACGTCCCCCACAACACCACGCCACACCACAGTCAAACGCTCGGAATTCGCCAGAGACCCGCCAGACTGGATTACGGATTACCATAATCTGCCAAAACAATGCAATTTGACCCGCTGTCGCCAAAACAAAACTCATTTTTCCAAAGAGGTCACAATGAACAAAATACAAAAGACAAAAACTCTTCGCAATTTGTGAGGTCCTTTTTGGGTTTTAACGAAGTGCCCCCACTTAGATCCTCATTCCCGTGGATGACGAAGACCTCTGAGATCATCCCTACTGTTTTTCGTGATGTCAAAAAAATCTGCTCAACCCATCGGCATTGCCGTTAAATTTGCCTTTCCTTTTTCTTACGCTGAAGTCATAGTGATCGATTTTCACGTGATTTCTAGACGTGAAAATGCGGTCCTTATAGCGCCGATAAAACAATCCGCCTTTTCCATGCCCCGTCACATTGGTCCTAGCAATCTCCTGAGCTGTACCGCGAAACCCTGACACACTAGGGTCGCTCTTCTGCTCGACTGTCAAAGACACTCTGTCTACTCGTAGCAGAGGACCAAAGTTACGTGACGCCGGAGCTACGAGAGATCTTTCACTGATCCCGTCTTCCTCCGCCTTTTTCGCCGGCGCGTTGGGACGGCGTACGCTTTCTAGTGCTACGAGGTCAGGCTGTTCTACAACCTGGTCCCTCTCATCCCGGTTTTCTGCCTCCAACTCTGGGAGTGCTAGCTCCCCGTCAGCTGCCTTTGGCTCTGGATCACTCGTCAACAAAGGGGTGACCTGACGCGATTTGGACCTCGTACATGACTGAACTAGCCCTTCTCCCAGTTGTTGATCCCTTTCGCGCAGCAGGAAATCTGACCAGTTAGAAAACAAATAAGGATACTCTAACGGGACTGTTTGCGAGACAGCCGCCTCTGTCACTAGCTCTCCGAACGGGCCAGTTATCCTTATCGCCATAGGCAGACAGACACTGTGCTTTTCGAGCAGCTGCTTGATCCAAACTACCTTTCCCGTAAAATCGGATGGCGTTACATACGACGGATGGACAACGTCCATCGTCGCTGCACTGTCCCGAAGCACCCTGCATGGCTTTCCGTTTACGTGGAGCTCGTGAAGATAGGGACGAAGAAGCTTCAGGTCCCCGTCACTACCGTTCACGTACGAGAACACAACCCGCGGTTTCTTACATCTGGCCGCTGTGTGTCCCGGCTCCTGACAGTTGTAGCACAGGAACGGCTTCCTTGCCTCGAACTGCCCTGTTGGGCTTTTCCGCGCCTCGTCTCCGTTCGAGTGTTCTGCGCTCTTTTCTGGGACCTTTTGTCCTGCTTCGGGCTTCTCGGGCCCGTTTTCCTCGCGAGTCGTTTCCCTGTCGGAAGGTCTTGCGCTGATCGCTCCGGCCGGGTTCGCTTTCCTCTCCGCTCAGCTTTCTACGCGTTGCGTACTCTTCGGCTAGCTCAGCGGCCCTTTCGACAGAGTCGACTCCCACCCTATCCTGCACCCAGAGCTTGACTGACTGCGGAATGCTACGAAAGAACTGTTCGAGGCACACACACTCGACTACCTTGTCTCGGCTTTCGTACACTTCCTCGCTCTTCAACCATTCTATCAGGTTGGTTTTAAGCCCGTACGCGAATTCCGAGTAGCCCTCGCTGCTCTTTTTGGATGCGTTTCTAAACCTTTGACGGAACGCCTCGGCAGAAAGGCGGTACCGCTTCAAAAGGCTGGACTTCACCTTGTCGTAGTCGTCCGCGTCTCCAGCACTAAGGCGCGCGACAACCTCTGCAGCCTCACAGGGCAACAAAGTCAAAAGCCGTTGCGGCCACGTTTCTGGGGCGAAGCTCAACTTCTCACATGTCCTCTCAAAGTTAACTAAGAACAGGCCCACGTCTTCCCCAACTTTAAACGGTTGCAGGAGCTTCTTCATTTGATACGACTCGGTCTCACTTGCTCGTACCGGAGCCCCAACTCTACTGTTCTGCGAGTTTAATCGCTGTTGTTCAATTTCGAGCTCTAGCCTTTTCAGCGCTCGCTCCTGGTCTCGTTCCTCTCTCGCTGCAGCCTGCTCTCGTTCCTCTCTCGCTGCAGCCTGCTCCTGCTCTCGTTCCTCTCTCGCTGCAGCTTCACTTTTAGCGTTCTGAAGTAGTTCCCACGCAATCTTAATTTCCTCTGCTTCCGCGCTCTCTGAAATTGCTTTACTGATCTCAGATTTCTTCATCTTTTGCTCCACCTCCACACCCAATTCTTCACATAAACAGAGTAAATCTGTTCTCAGTAACCTCATCAGATCCATGATCGCTGCTCTTTAGCTTTGGCTTTGCTTTAAAACTTGTCGCGAGGTTGTACACAAACCTAGCGCACGAGTCAAACACTAAGGATTCCCAGAAGTTCAAAATTAATTACCCATAATCTGAAGCCTTGCGAATCTCAAAGCAAAGTCCAAACGCTCACCCACAGATGTAGCACGATGTCGCATGGTCCGATCCCAACCGCTGCCAACCAGTTGTTAGAGGCGGGGTTTAAGCCGCACGTTCGGAGGCTTCCTGGCTCGTGACGACGACCATTCCCCGAAGTGAAGAACCCAGGGGTCCAGTGGAGGTGGGAGAATTGGTAACGTAACGAACGGTTTAATTACATGGTTGCGATACAGTCGTCACATCCGAGAGAACAACGGAGTAGCCTCACGCTCCGCCTTATATAGGGTCCGTTTTCTTTCTCACTCTCCGCCAGGGCAGCAGGTGCATCCGCCAAGTGCGTTGCAGCAAAGTCCGCCGCGTCGTAGCCAGAAGTGCGTCGTAGCCATGGTTCTCCGCAGTTAGGCCATGCCTCTCTCCCCTTCCGGAGCGCACGAACCCACACGCACACACACACACGTCCCATTGACGTCACGGACGCGTTGAGACTCGTTTTGGGCAGGCTTCGACAGGTGGGCGACAGTCCTGAACAGATCGTGACTCGTTTCCGCAGCGTTGAAACTCGGAAGAAGGTTGCCGAAGGTTCCATTCTTAACAGCCCCTAAAAGTAACTTATTCATCTTTGTTTGAAGTATAACAAAAAGACTAAGATTAATAAGTAACTTTTAGAGCCCAAAGGTAACTCCTGAAAAAGCGCAAGCAGTCGTGATAGACCACTGATCTCTATTGTAGTAGGCTGGATCGCGGACCTCGGCCTCGGCAGCTGGGGCGGAGTGTCGCCACCGGCGGCCATTGATTGACACCAGTCAATGCATGGGACTCAATGGGAAAAACTTGAAAAAGTGCCGTTTCCCCCGTTTCTAAACTGTTGTCGGCACTGAAACTTTTTGGATGCTTTTCGATAAGCCCGTCAAATAGCTTGCGTACAAACATTAAAACTGAAAGCCCTCGCAGTTCTTATCAGTAAATATTTTGTGGTCGAGAGTGACTCCGCTGTAGTGCAGCCCAATGAGGCGAGAGTTACCTAGAGTTACCGCGGAGTCGGTGGCGGTTTCGTTGAGCTGGGTTTAGCAGACGACAAGCTCGAAGGCTTTGCTGCGCGGAATTCGCTCACTTCCGGAAAGCCACTGTCGAAATGGAACTTCTTCGTCATTCATCAACTTCTGGGCTTCCCCGAGGGCGGTCTTATTGACGACAAGTTCCTTTGTTTACTCCACTACGAGGGAAAGCTTGCCAGCTCAGCCGTAGGTGCTCCGGTACGTTTGATTTTTTTAATCGGCGTTCGAACATTTGACAAATACCGATTCGATCTCCAAACACTCGACATAAGAATCGCAGCACACCATAAAATACTGGCCTCCGAGCACAGCGTACATGCTTCAATATTCTTACTTTTGTGCGTTTTTCCCATAGACTTGCGTGTATTGCCTGGTGTCACGCAATGGCCGCCGGTGGCGACACCGACGGGCTCCCGATCCGCGATCCAGCCTACTACAATCAGGGGGGTAAAGGTGGGTGAGGAGGAGTGGCAAATCCCGTGCGCCGACATCCTGGGTCCCGAGCACGGTGGTCCCGAGTGAAAGAAAGCGACAGAATACGAAAGAAAGAAACCAATGTTGCCAGCTGAAGGACAACAGTCACAATGGTAATCGCGAAGACTGAAAACTCTCAGCAAAATAAACAGTGATAATTTAACGTTGTAAACTAAATTCTGAGCTATTCTAACGCTTATAAAAGGCAATATACTCATTACGCTGCATTAACTTCCCTTCTGTCGAAATCTCGGAAATCTGGTGGTTGCGCGGTTTCGTATTCCCGGGGCGCGGCCGGCGCGGCCACCCGCGGAGCCGATTATCTGGTTTAGTTTAGTGTTGACGGGAGGCCGTACATCTGCGCGCTATGCAAAAAGAAAGCTTCGAAAGGAACGCGAATACCTTTCCACCGGTAAGTTCGTGGATTGTTGAAGTTTGTGATATCGAATGCTGTCGACGAAACTTCGCAGAACAAATGCTATGGGACTCCCTTTCCGGAGGTGCGATCGGGGTATGGTGGCCATAATCACGGACAGCGGGGCTTCGGTTGCCATGGTAACCATGTTTGGGACCCCGAGGGTCTGCCTGCATGCTCCGCCGCTTGCGGCAGCCAGAATGCATGGGAAAATGGCGGACCTTTTCCTCTAGAGTTAGTATATGATCTCTATGACTACAATAGAGATCAGTGTGATAGACCAGAGTGATAGACCTGTGCTGTGCGCCGGTCAGATGACGGCGGCGGCCCCCCGAAGCAGACGAACTTGTGCGGTGGCGGCGACGGCGGCGTGGAGAAACGCGTTGACGGTTGAAGCGGCGTCGCTCAAAGTCCTCAAAGCTCAGCGTCCGGCGGCGGCGTCACTTTGCGGCGGCGGTGGCGACGCAGGGCGGCGACGCGCAGGCCTACCACGTCACCAGCGGCGGCTCCCGCGGGCGCCAACTACAAATTCATATAGCGCCGTAAATATAGCTCTAAATTTTTTTTTTCCTTCGTTGTAAATCGTTTTATGATATCCTTTTTCCATCTAAGCTGTTAAAAAAAAAAAAAAAATTTTTTTTCTTTGCATGTGTCCTTTAAAGGGGTACGGAAACGAAAATTGAAATATACAAATTTCGTTCGGAAATGAGTCAAGCATAATGGAGAATAACCGCAAATGATAGTCGCATGTTCGTATTTTGAATGACTGGCTATATTTTTCGTTCCAAACGGTGCACTCGAGCAAGCGCTCGAAGAGAAGCGAATGGAGAGCGCGATGCGTCATGGAATATCCGTCGCTAACCAAAAACAAAACGATTCCCCGCATTCGTGACGTAGCAAGGCTGGCGGGGTTATGAGCTTTGCCCTTGGTGGCATTGTTGTGGCGTCAACGCGTTACAACCGAGCCGTTCGAAGTACCCGCAGGGTGACGAGCGTTTCACGTCTGAGATCAGTCGTGCTCGTCGTGTTCGTGTGGCCTATTTCGCACCTCCTTCCCTTCGAAACCCTATTGAAAAAGATTTTTCACGGGAATTTCATTTTCAGTAAAAAATTATTTTACTGGATTATCCCTTCTGAAAAAAATTATATGAACCTATATAAGAACTGATATGAAATATCCAAAAACTGATATGCGACATATAAAACTGATATGAAATATCCAAAAACTGATATGCGATATATGAAACTGATATGAGATACCCAAAAACGAATATGCGACATATAAGAACTGATATGCAACATTTTCCAACTGATATGAATATGTCCAATAAACATAACAGAAATAAATTCATATAAGTTTCTTTTTCGTATACGACGTGCCACGCGGGAAAACAAACACGTGGCTTTTACTTTTTATTAAGAGCGTTTACTTTTTATTAAGAGATTCATCCCCTGAGCCGTTCAAAATACTCTCAGAGGTATGACATTACTGAAAAAATCCAACATGTTGAGAATAATATTTATTGCTTAGGTGGTCACCGAAAAACTCCGTACTTACAAAATGACCTGTATAAAAGGCGGAAGCGCAGAGCTCAGAAGTAGTTATTGGGTTTGCTGTTGTATTCATGTTTGCTGTGCCGTGTATGTGTATCCCTACTGAAAACAATTATATGAACCTATATAAGAACTTATATGAAATATCCAAAAACTGATATGCGACATATGAAACTGATATGAAATATCCAAAAACTGATATGCGATATATGAAACTGATATGAGATACCCAAAAACTGATATGCGACATATAAGAACTGATATGCAACATTTGCCAACTGATATGAATATGTCCAATAAACATATCAGAAATAAATTCATATAATTTTTTTGTCGTATATGACGTGCCGCGCGCGAAAACAAACACGTGGTTTGGAACCGCAGAGGAGTGGCTTGATTTACTGTCTTTCAAATACCTACGGCATGAGCGTTTACTTTTTATTAAGAGATTCATCCCCTGAGCTGTTCAAAATACTCTCAGAGGTATAATATTACTGAAAAAAATCCAACAAGTTGAGAATATTATTTATTGCTTAGGTGGTCACCGAAAAACTTCGTGCTTACAAAACGACCTGTATAAAAGGCGGAAACGCGGAGCTCAGAAGTAGTTAATGGGTGTGCTGTGCTGTTGTATTCATGTTTGCTGTGTCGTGTATATGTGTGTGCGCTCAATGTATATGTTCAGCTGATGCCAGTGGTATGCGTAATGTATCTACATGGTTGGGTGAGTAAATAAAAATATTTTTGTAGCACTTGAATTGGGCGGTACCTAGCGCCACCTAGCCTAGTGTAACTGACATGCAGCGTATGAAACTGATATGAAACAATAAGTTCTGATATGAAAAAAAAGTGTCCAATAAACATATCAGAAATAAATTCATATAATTTTTTTCAGTAGGGATGCGCTCAATGTATATGTTCAGCAGATGCCAGTGGTATGTTTAATGTTTCTACATGGTGGCGTGAGTAAATAAAAATATCTTTGTAGCACATGAATTGGGCGGTACCTAGCGCCACCTAGCCTAGTGTAACTGATATGCAGCGTATGAAACTGATATGAAATAATAAGTTCTGATATGAAAAAGGTGTCCAATAAACATATCAGAAATAAATTCATATAATTTTTTTTCAGTAGGGATGTGACTCTTTTCACTTTCGGTAGAGCCGTAATTTACCGGAAGTTACCGGATTCTTTACCGGAATTTCATTTCCAATAAAAAATATATTTTACTGGATTATGGAACTATTTTCCCTTCCGCCCTACTGAAAAAAATTATATGAATTTATTTCGGATATGTTTATTGGACACCTTTTTCATATCAGAACTTATTATTTCATATCAGTTTCATACGTTGCATGTCAGTTACACTAGCTAGGCTAGGTGGCGCTAGGTACCGCCCAATTCATGTGCTACAAAAATAGTTTTATTTGCTCACGCCACCATGCAGATACATTACGCATACAACTAGCATCAGCTGAACATATACATTGAGCGCATACACATACATGGCACAGCAAACATGAATACAACAGCTCACCCAATAACTACTTCTGATCTCTGCGTTTCCGCCTTTTATACAGGTGGTTTTGTAAGTACGGAGTTTTTCGGTGACCACCTAATAAATAAATAATATTCTCAACATATTGGATTTTTTTCAGTAATGCCATACGTCTGAGAGTATTTTGCACGGCTCAGGGGATGAATCTCTCAATAAAAAGTAAACGCTCATGCCGTTGGTATTTGAAAGGCAGTAAATCAAGCTGCTCCTCTGCGGTTCCAAGCCACGTGTTTGTTTTCCCGCGCGGCACGTCGTATACGAAAAAAATATTATATGAATTTATTTCTGATATGTTTATTGAACATATTCATATCAGTTGGCAAATGTTGCATATCAGTTCTTATATGTCGCATATCAGTTTTTGGGTATCTCATCAGTTTCATATATCGCATATCAGTTTTTGGTTATTTCATATCAGTTTCATATGTCGCATATCAGTTTTTGGATATTTCATATCAGTTCTTATATAGGTTCATATAATTTTTTTCAGTAGGGCGGTAAAGCCAGAACTTAAAGTAAGTCACCGGATTTGTTGCAATTCACCAGAAATTACCGAATGTCACTATATATAGACTTGCCACAATTCACCAAAACTCACCGTGTTTTTTTTTTTCTTTTTTTTTCGGACGTTTACGGAAGGCATTTAGGAAGAAGCCAGTGAACCGTGGGTGTTGTATGTTTACCAGATTCTGAACAATTCGGTAACAATTAAAATAGTTGGTTCATATAGACCTGGAAATTTCATGTCTTTATTTCAAAGGGTCGATACCAGGGAAGCGATTTGCACAGCTGTACACTAAGACCAAATAGGAACAACCGAGCTCTTTGTCGCAAAAAAATATCTTTCAAGGTACTTACAATGCCGCTGGGCAAATTCTTAAACCAGGAACGTGCGGAACGAACATCCGCCGCCGTTGAAAATAAATCATGGGCACAGTCACTGATACCGTCGCCGCGGGTGCACCACGCGGACACATACACACTGTCAGTAGCAGGCGTAGCGAAAATCAGGAACGCGCGGAACGAACATCCGCCGCCGTTGAGAAATCACGGGCACAGTCACGGCGTCTCCGGCGTCTTTTTCGCTGACTGGATGCTTCTGAAGCCGGACGAACAAAGAGGCGTAAGAAACAGGTCACTGAAAAATATCTTCTTTTTATCCGCACACCCAGGTGCTCTGGAAGATACAGGTCGCACACTGTCAGTAGCAGGCTTAGCGAAAACCAGGAACGCGTGGAACGAACATCCGCCGCCGTTGAGAAATCACGGGCACAGTCACGGCGTCTCCGGCGTCTTTTTCGCTGACTGGATGCTTCTGAAGCCGGACGAACAAAGAGGCGTAAGAAACAGGTCACTGAAAAATATCTTCTTTTTATCCGCACACCCAGGTGCTCTGGAAGATACAGGTCGCACACTGTCAGTAGCAGGCTTAGCGAAAACCAGGAACGCGTGGAACGAACATCCGCCGCCGTTGAGAAATCACGGGCACAGTCACGGCGTCTCCGGCGTCTTTTTCGCTGACTGGATGCTTCTGAAGCCGGACGAACAAAGAGGCGTAAGAAACAGGTCACTGAAAAATATCTTCTTTTTATCCGCACACCCAGGTGCTCTGGAAGATACAGGTCGCACACTGTCAGTAGCAGGCTTAGCGAAAACCAGGAACGCGTGGAACGAACATCCGCCGCCGTTGAGAAATCACGGGCACAGTCACGGCGTCTCCGGCGTCTTTTTCGCTGACTGGATGCTTCTGAAGCCGGACGAACAAAGAGGCGTAAGAAACAGGTCACTGAAAAATATCTTCTTTTTATCCGCACACCCAGGTGCTCTGGAAGATACAGGTCGCACACTGTCAGTAGCAGGCTTAGCGAAAACCAGGAACGCGTGGAACGAACATCCGCCGCCGTTGAGAAATCACGGGCACAGTCACGGCGTCTCCGGCGTCTTTTTCGCTGACTGGATGCTTCTGAAGCCGGACGAACAAAGAGGCGTAAGAAACAGGTCACTGAAAAATATCTTCTTTTTATCCGCACACCCAGGTGCTCTGGAAGATACAGGTCGCACACTGTCAGTAGCAGGCTTAGCGAAAACCAGGAACGCGTGGAACGAACATCCGCCGCCGTTGAGAAATCACGGGCACAGTCACGGCGTCTCCGGCGTCTTTTTCGCTGACTGGATGCTTCTGAAGCCGGACGAACAAAGAGGCGTAAGAAACAGGTCACTGAAAAATATTTTCTTTTTATCCGCACACCCAGGTGCTCTGGAAGATACAGGTCGCACACTGTCAGTAGCAGCTTTAGCATATTTTGACAATGGGCAACATATTTCGAACTACAGTGAAGCAGACGAAATAAATATTACAAAGGACAAAGTCATTCTATTTTGTGGTAAATATTTTTCATGTTATCACTTTACATCCTATACCTGACGTCCGGTGCAGTCCCCATGGCAATATCCCAAAGAAATAACTTCTTCATTCCAAGTGTCCTTTTTTAAGTCGTTGGCGTAACGCTTTGTGTAACTGTAAGCAGCTAATCCAACAGTATCTTCTATACACCGTTCTACCTTAGTTAGGGTGCCTTCATGTGCGCTTCGCCTAGGGTGATGCCAACTGCCTGTTTCCCTTTCCCACACCCTCTTCCACCGCCATTTTGTTCCTCTCATTGTTTCCCGTGCGCCATAAAAGTGGCCTTTGTGTCCATCGGTAATCCCAAATACTTTACTAGTAAAGTATTTGGTAATCCCATCCAAGGGGGAAGATGCTAATCCTCCCTCCGTGGGTTCCACAACGCTGTTCCGAACTTGGGAGATAAGGTGCTTGTTTCCGGGAGGGTTATAAGCCCCACGGATTATCGCCGAGAACCAAAATGGCTCCTGGTTTGTCGGCGAGTGGTATTACAAAGGGTGGCATCACCCTAGCAAAGCGCACATGAAGGCTTCCTAACCTTAGTAACATGCGGTAGCGGCAAGCGTTTTCAAAGATCCGCGATTTGTTTCTTCGCATTTCAAAAGTGAACTCGCATAAAAAGAAAATGGGGCAGGGAAGGGGATTGTGCGAGTTAATTCTATTTTCTTTCAGGCATGGGCAGCATCTTGTCTTGCTCTTGAAGGGCGAAGGCAACGTCATCAAGGTAAGCTTGCGACTGCTCACGCAACTGGTTTGCCCTAGGGTTGCATATTTCGGCACACACCAAGAACCCGCTAAAATTATTCACCGAAATTGTATTTTTTTTTAAATTGAAATTGGGGGAATTAATAAACTCCAATGCCCCGATCCTTGAATAAGAAAAGCTTAAGCTGGAGGAATAGAGAACAAAAATAATTTTGCGCAAATTGGTGGGATTAATTATTTAATATGCATATTTAGTGACTCAATTTCAGAAATTGTGAACAATTTTTTTAACTCTCCGGTTTTTGTGTTGTTCGCAGCTGCCTTTACGGTGCATTTTAATTTCCCTTAGATGTAGCATTATGCCGCGGTATAGTCGGAGGCGTGGCATGGCTCCGTCAGATATAGATAGACCTCATTTGCTCACTCTCGCCCGCAGCCACGGTATGGCGACGAAAAATTATTAAAACATTTCAACCTGAAAATATTAAAAAAAAAAGATAAAGGGGAGACAAAGCGAGAAGGTTGCGCTTATATCCTAAATGTATTCTATTGGCGTAACGATGATAAAACACGACATTTCAAGATGGCGGCGCCCTTCTGAAACGGGTCTATACGGGGCGCAAGTTCGTCTACTTCTTGCACCGGGGTTGCGATGACGTCAGAACGCCAAACTCTTATTAACTGGTTGAAAAAAAAAAAAAAAAATAGTGGGTAGACCTCGAGGCATCTAGCATCGAGGTCTACCCACTATCCTTCGAACCAAAACCAATCAGAACTCGCCGTCGTTACGACGTCAACGGAACCCCCGCGCGTGAAGCGGACGACTTGCTCTCCGCATAGCTGCGCGCAGCATTGTCAAAGGTACAGGGAGGGAGAGCGTAACCCGAGCGGTTGAAAAGGAGGGGAAGAAGGAACCCCCCTTTTTACCCGGACCCTTTTTTGCGAACTTCGGATCGCTTTGCTCTACGTCCGAGATTTTCCCGTCACTGAAAATTCGTACATGAGAGGCTTTCCCTTTTCTCTCGCCCGTAGCTGTCGCAGTACTGCGCCCAGCTAGTGAGACAGAAATAAACCCGCGTTTTCAGGGTTTATTTTATGGAAAGCTTTAACAGGGTTCGAATAATAGTGAAAAAAAAAAAAAAAACAATGCGCGGGGTATGCAGGATTCCCCATCCTCTAGGTGTAATGTCCCGTATTTATCCGTAACGTGCGGTTGGCAACAAGGAGTGTGCAATGGCGAAAGAAAGCATCCACGTTCTGGAGCAAGCACCCCACCAGGGAAACTGCGCGGGACCAGAATACGGCGAGCAAGTGTTCCAAAGTGCGTCTTTCGCCCATCGGAAAGCAAGGAAGAGCCTGCCAATCAAATAAATGGCAACCTAGACAACGGGTAGGGAACGCGCGTTGACAAAGCAGCCAAGCGCGCGTCGCTGCTTCGTCAAGTGCAATTTTTTTTCTACTGTTCAAATTGTACGTAATATGTAAACCCACACCTGTTATGGCTCGCGCATGCGTGCCACGGTATCCTTTAAATAAATAAATAGTTTCACGTGGGGGGGAAATAGAGGTGCCAGGGCGGCGTTTGGGGGATAAACAAGCGCACGAGGTACGCAAAGAGCAGGCGAACTTGCAGTAGTATATAGTTCAATGTGGCATTTGTTCCCCGGTAGCACTCCCTCCCGCTGGAATTCAACGCGACCGTGGAGGGCGGCCGGTGGCGGGGCGAGGCCCGGGTGCCGGTCTCCTACTTCCCGGCGTCTCCCGACAAGCTCAACGCGTACGCCATCCACGGCTGCGGCGAGCAGAGGCAGTACGAGGCTCTCTTCCCGGTGCCCCAGGGGGCCTTCGAGAAGCCCAATTTGTGAGTTGGGTCGGCGCCCACGGATCTCCCTGGAGCCCCAAAGTTCAAATCAAATCAAATAGTTTATTTTCCCATTCAACAAAAAAAAAAAAAAGGGGGGGGGGGGGGGGGGGGGGAGGCCGAAGAAAAAAGGTGACAGCTTGACATGGTCCTCGGTCCTTGTTGGGATCACAAACTTGCCGTGTCTTTTTAACATTTACAATGGTGAATGGTGAATGGTGCAGGCAGAAAGGGCGGAAAAGAAGATACAGCCCATTTCGTACAAGTTTATAAAAAACTAGCAAACATTTCATAGGAAAAAAAATCGTAAAAAGTTAGAAATCACTTGTACCGATGTGCAGCTTCACTGCACAAAATACAGAAGAAAAAAAAAAGAAACGAAATGCGCACAAACATTGGAGAAACACCGACACTGGATAAAAAGAAAAGCAAGGGCGCCTCTGCTTGTATATTATTGTCCTTTTGGTTTAAGTTTAAACAAGCAAAAACACACAAAAAAATAAAATAAGTAAACAAATGTTGAAAATGTTTAAATTGGTTCTAAAACATTATAGCTGATATATTTAATGTGAAGGATTATACTTCAAAACGAAAAAAAAAAATAATAATAATCAAAACCTCTAATTACCCAACACTAAACGTTTGAAATACGAATAATACGAAACAAACGTCTGATTATTTTTATATCTGCCCTCGTATTGAACGGCTCACTTGAATTGGTGCAAACGAACGATGATCGAGTAACACAAATGATCATCAAAGATTGAACGAGTGCCGTGCATGAGGTAAGTACAGTACATCTCTTTTAGTTTCGTATAAGCTATCTACCGCATTTTCTAGCCCATATTAGGCATTGTTTGCGATCAAAATTAACACGTCTAATTTCCCCCAAAACACACGAAAAGCCAATCACTACGAACTGCGGATGGAACCTGTCAAGTTATCGCCTTTGAAGACGTGTTCACATGAAAATGTTATCTGCACTGCGAAACTGAGCATGACATCTTGCGTCCTCATAATCTTGCGTTTTCTGGTTTTTGGGAACACACTATTTTTAGACCCGATTATTTGGTGCTCCCCTTTTGTAGGTGCAGGTGATGAATAATCTACAAGTTTTTTTACACAACTGTAATCCCCCTACTTGGAATCTTGTAGTGTCAGCTCGGTCTGAAGTATAGGAGAATTGAATATCCCGAACAATGAGGCTACGCCCGCCATTGTTCATGTCTGCTTACGAAACGTAATTTTGATCTATTTCAGCCACCGACTGAAGTACTTCGCCCACGTCAACCTCGACCCGCTCTTCAAATCGGACGTCGGCGACGTATCGGACATCTGGAGACAGGCTCTCGATGCTCCGGACCAGTGAATTCTCGAAAGTTTCTACGCGGCGGGAACCGCGTACAGCATCTCTTAAATAAAAAGGACTATTTTTTTCACTTTATATAAGACCCCGAATGTCCGTATCATTGCGCCGGTGGTTCGATGGTTGCTTCTGATTTCGAACCAGAACCCTGTACAACATAGAAGAGAAGTTTGCACTGCATACTCTGACGAAAGGGATCTTTAGCAAACCGTTACCGTGTTCCGCCTACCACGCTATTACTTGATTAAACCGTACATTCGATGGGGTACGATGGGCCCTCCGGTACGAAGTGCGGACACTGCAGCGCAGAGGACAATAGACAGGACAAGGAAAATTGCCTTTTACTTGTCCTCGTTGTTTGCGCTGCAGTGTGCGTTATGTTTAACCGACTCGCCCATCAGATCATTTTAGTTTAAAATGGCATTCTGGCTTTTATAAGGTAACAAAAAAAAAATCATGATTTTGCTGCCACATATTTAATTACATTTAAGGAGGAGGAGTTTTTCAAGTTGCTCAGTGTTGGTCAACCGCTGCCGATTCGGGCAAAGCAGCACGTACGTTAACCAACGAGATTAAGCTTTTCTCAGGTGCCGACGAACACAGGCTCCTAATAAAACTAACAACGACGAACTTCACACTCAGAAAGTTTTGAAGCATCCAAATGTCATTTTTTTTTTTTTCTAGGTGTATGAAGGTTTTGGCTCGAAGGTGGTAATCAGTGGGTTTAGTGGACGGTATTTGCACGTCGAATGCATTAAACAAATGCTCCAGTAAAAAATTACAGGAGGACACTCAAGACTGCTTACGTGTAGGAAGGCGCGAACACATTATAGTGCCGCAGGAGAAATGTTTTCGAATAATGTTTTTCGTGTATTAAAGTTTCGGACGACGTATAGGAAAACGTCGAGGACGACGTCCTTAGAGATCGACGCCAAGTACGGCTGCTAGAACGATCTCTAGGACGAGGTCAAGGACGACGCCGAGGACGACCTCTCAGACCACCTCAAGAACGACGTCTAGGACGACTTCTAGGATAACCTCAAGGATGACCTCTGGGACGACCTCAAGGACGACGCCAAGGACGGCGTCGTCCTTGAGCATACTATTGAGCGGCGCGTGCTTGATGACGTTTTTTACGGCCATCTTTCGGGCGCAACCATAGAGTTATTAACAATAAACGCTAGAGGTTCAGGTGGCGCTAGGTAGCGCTGTTGCATTTTGAAGCAGACAGCTGACGTCATGCAACAGCATGACGTCAGCCGTGTAGCCTCCACCAGAGTCGTGTTTGGTCAATGAGAGGCGCGGGCAGAGAGGGCGTGCGCCAGACTCGGAAAGAGGGCTTGGTTGGCATGCTCTCTTGACCAACCAGAAACCGAAATGAATCCCCTAGCGGTGGTAGAGAGAAACAGTTCTGATCAAAGGTATATGTTCGTATATAGCTCCTTCGGAGCAGAGTAGCGCAGAGCCGTGTATTGGGAGAGTTTGGCCAATAGGCTGAGCAAAGGCCGCCGCCAGCGCCGAATATTCCCCCCACGCTTAGAGCGTAAACTAAATTTGTGACACAGCGTCGACCAATCAGGAGACCTCTACTCCATCTCACAAATGTCTGCAGTGAAAACAAAGCCACAGGCGCGTGAGCCTAGCTCAGCGAAACGCTTTTGTTTGTACGAGACCTCGTGCATAGGAGGCACTTTCCAAAGCACGCGCTCGTGCCCATGCCTTTGTCTGCACTGCTAGAACAGCGTCCTGAGACTGGCTGAAAGAAAACAGTGCAAAGGGTGGGGTGCGCGAACGTCTTGAGACGCGGAGTTCCGCTCGGCACGGTTCAAATTATACTTCGTTTCACTTTATCTGCGAGCGAAGCCAAAGCTAGAATCGCGAGACCAGCACTTTTTGCATTTCTCCCCAGCTCGCGCGCTCGAGCAAAGCCTGAACGCACGGAGCTTCCGTGCTCGCGCTTCCAGTTTTGCCTTCGCTCGCACATAAGGTGAAACGAAGTATAGTCGTGTCACATATTTAGATCACATGACCACCTCTAGGGGCTGTTTCGCGGCCTGTGGTTGGCCCCGAGATGCTCGCCTATTCAAACCAATGTATGGCCAAACACTCTCAATAAACGGCTCTGGAGTAGCGCAGAGCCGTATATGGGGAAAGTTTGGCCAGTCTATGATCTCGCCGCCGAAACGCGCCCCTCCCGAGTGAGCCAATTAGCCCGCGGCGCAGAACGAGAGGCGTTAGCGCATGCGCGTGAACTCCCGGCTGCTCCCAGCTGAGCGGCTAGGGCCGCCATTTTCACTCCTTCGCCCGGCGGAATGCATGGGATCGACATGCAAATTTCGGTTTTTTACTTTTATATGGCGCTACTCTGCTCCGTAGGAGCTATACTCTGTTTCATACTTAGCGTGCAACGCTGTCAAAGCTACTGGCGCGAGCGCATGGCTTCATCTATGGTTTTGTTTGCGCGAGAACTCGTGAAAATGATCAACGAGATCAAGCCCCACGCTCGCGCCAGTAGCTTTGACAGCGTTGCACGCTAAGTATGAAACAGAGTATATATAGCGCTCTAGTTTTAATAAGCGCGTAACAGTGAAGTGTAGTAACCCTTCGTGGTTGAAAATAAGGCACACGTGTTGTTTTGATCATGATCATGCAGAAATATGTAAGAAACGAATGCGCCGCTCAACTCTGTTTTGCTCGGACAGAGTGTGACCGCTCGGACGGCAGATTCCCGGCCCTCGGTGCTTGGCGTAAGGATTATGTCGATCGTTCCGCTAGTCGCACTCTTCCACCGCTTCCACCATCATTTGAAACATCACGTGTACCATATTTACAGTCACCGAGAGTCACTCCGATGCAGTTATCAGGTTTGTTTCATGCGACCACCGCCAGGGTATTATTTCCGGCTTCTGGTTGGTCACATTCGAATTTCTGAAGTCGCCCTGGAACACGCTCAGCCCGCTTTCGGCCAATGGCGCCTCCTCAAATGGCCAAACTTTCTACATATACGGCTCTGGCCTCCACAAGCCAAGCTCCCTTGACTTGACGCCTCCAACGTTACTAAACCACTCAGTTGGGAAACTGCCATAGAGACTGCTCTGAAAAAGTGCGCCGACCCGCCCTCCAGAACCGAGCTAGTGGCGATCACAACGCCACCATTTCTCCCGCAGCGGCCACTCGACGAACTGCACGTGACTTCCATTTTGGCTTTAATCGGCCATTTTGATGCCAAACCAGATGCTGTGGAAAGGGCTTCAGGGGGTGCCACCCCCTGACTCTCAAGCGGACGCGCCGCGGAATTCTACCGAGGTTAATATGCACCTAGCTGGGGACGCGCTACCTGAAATCACCGCTGAGGCACGGTTGTATAAAAGCAATATTAATTGTACTGCAAAACTTCCAAACTAAATATTTTAGAAAACATTAACATTAACACATTTTGATGTGTAATTGTTCACAGAAACATGGTATTCAGCCAAGGCATCACCAATACAATTTCCAGAATATATGTGCTTGCATATCAAATCTGGAGGTGGCGTAGCTATCTATCACAAATATGCACTTTCAATGACTGCAATCGAGAGTTGCTCGGCAATGACTACTGACGTTGAATGCCTTGTTGCCCAGCACCATGACACTTTGTTTGTAGTGTTATACCACCCCCCATCCGGAAATTTCGGAAAGTTTTGCTCCTATCTTGAATCTATACTATACGAACCTCTTGTATAAAAACGAAAATATTGTAATAATGGGAGACATCAACGTAGATCTACTTTGCGGCACATCTAATCAGCAGCAATTTCATGACCTAATACAGTCCTACGGCTGTGCGAACTTGATAAGTATTCCAACAAGAGTGACGTCACGGAGTAACACCCTTATTGATGTCTGCATTACGAATATAAACCCACTAGACGCTGCTCCTGGGGTGTTCTTGGCGGATATGAGTGACCATTTCTCTTAGTTCTGGTTCCTTTCGCACCTTAAAGGGATACTGAACCAAAGAATTTAGCGTCCATAATAAGTGGCGCACGTTCAAAGGGATACTGAACCAAGGACGCAGGTAGCAGTAGAACCACAGAAACATAAATATTGCGCTAGAAAACGCAAGATAACATATTTTAAAGTGAATTAAACGATAATCAAAAACCACCTGGTAGTTGGTTATGAAGCTTCAATGGAATGTCGTGACGACAACATGCCTCTGCAAGCAGCGCCACAGCGGTATGTCCACTCACTGGTATAGATTGCCTAGGCCTGAACGCAATACCGAGGCGTCTTGGTGGAAAGAGCCAAAACGAAGTGAGCCACCGTGGTTTCAGCTCTCGTGCGACGCGCAAACGCGTGCGCATGGCTCGTTGACGCTTCGGTTGTTCCCAGGCTTGGTGCGCGTGTCTGTTCTGAAGAAGTTGACGATGCGGAAGGATCATACAAATACGGCTCCAAGCCGAATCGCTTTAAAGGGGTACGGAAACGAAATTTTAGCGCCGATATTTTTGCATAAATATGGGCTAGGGACAGGCACCACCTTCTTCTGGGAGCGCCCCAAGTGAGAAACCTAGTCAGAAACATGTGAACGCTAGCCACCAAATATCATACCGAAGAAGAAGAAGTTACCCCTGGGAACTCAATAGTATAATTCATGAGGGTAGATGAAAAAGAAGAATTCCAGTAAAGAGTATAATTCATGAGGGTAGATCACTCTCCCCTCGCCATTGCTGGGTACTAACGGTTATTTCTACTTACCGGTTCCCTCGAGCTACTACTTTTGCGGCGTGAAACTAACACGGTGAACCGTACGCTCGTGGCACATAAAATACTGGTATGGTCGCGAACGACGTTATGGGCAAGCTAGAACGTACAGTCCTCGGATATTACTACTAGGCGAGATCGTCACACGTTGACGCCATCAAGCGGCAACGCTCGCAACTACGGTACCCTTGGCAGTGCAGGAACTATTGACGTCACCGGCGCGATACGCATTGCGCTTCTCGCTGGCCGACTTTCAAGCGAAAGGAAGAGAGCTCGCGCTCACGTCATTTCGTTTCCGTACCCCTTTAAGCCCTCCTGCAGTTTACCGCAATCAAGTAATAATTTTTTTCAGAAAATTGATCACCACAGTTTAGAAACTAATCTAATGTCTGAAGCAAACTGGGAAGACGTGATGTCTTGTCAAAATGTCGAAGAATCTTATGCTATTTTCCTTGTAGAACTGCAAAAGTGCTATGACGCAGCATTTCCTTTACAAACATTTAGAGTAGGACGCAAAAAATGCAGAAAACCATGGTTGTCGAGTGACTTGATAAAACCTATAAATAAAAAAAATAGGATCTTTCAAAAATTTCAGAAGACTCGTGATAACAGCATACTGAACCGTGACATTAAGAAGGCGAAAGCGCAGTACCATATTAGTAAATTCGACAATCTTCGAAATGATCCAAAACGTACCTGGAGTGCCCTAAAATCTATTATAATGCCGAATTCTAAGTCTGCCACCATAAATGAACTGCGAATGGGGTCCGAAGTCTACAGAGGACGTGACATGGCTAATGCAATAAATGAATATTTGATAAATGTCGGTGCCCACAATGGTCAAAATACTATATCAGACTTGAGACCCTCGCGCAAACACACCTGGAGCATACAATTATGCTATATCCTGTTACTTCCACTGAAGTTGAAGCGGTAATAAGGACACTGAAAAATAAGAGCTCCTGTGGAGATGATAATATAAAAGTTGCACCAATTAAACACGTGTCTACCTTGATAAGTAAGAGACTAGAACACATAGCAAACCTTGTATATGAAAGTTCCCAAGTCCGTTAAAAACTGCGAGAGTTACTGTGATACATAAAAGTGGCGACAAAGATAACATCAATAACTATCGTCCGATTTCTATACTCCCAATACTATACAAGGTTTTTGAAATTCTGATTAATAACAGAATACGAAATTTTCTAACATCTTTTTCGGCACTCTTCGCCAGCCCAATACGGGTTTTAAAAAGGCAAATCAACCGAGCATGCACTGTTACACATCAAAGATAAGATTCTAAATAATTTTGAAAACAAGTTGCTTACACTTGGCGTATACTTGGATTTCCGGAAAGCGTTCGATAGCATCAATCATGACGTCTTATTACAAAAATTGCTTCACTATGGCATTAGGGGAAAGGCCCTAGATTTAATAGGTAGCTTTCTGCAAAATCGCGGACAATATGTGCAAATCAATGGTATTTGTTCCGACCACATGACACTTAAGTTTGGGGTTCCGCAGGGTTCCATTTTAGGACCGTTACTTTTTATTATCTACCTTACCGACATAGTCAACATCACAAACTCTCCAAATTTAATTATGTACGCCGATGACACTAGTCTTTTTTTCTGGCACTACTATTGACGTCATTGAACGCGATGCAAGTAATTATTTACGAACTTTAAATAGCTGGCTGGAGGCAAATAAAATGCAACTAAACACTAAGAAGACCAAATATATGCTATTCAGGGCAAAAAATAAAAAAAATTTCCAGACCACCATGCTTGAAAATAAATGACTGCACTATAGAACAAATATCTGACTGCAAGTTTTTAGGTGTATGGTTTAATGACCAATTATCTTGGACTACACAAACCATAAATAACAAAAAAGAGTTATCTAGAGCTATAGGAGCAATTTATAAAACAAGGGATATCTTGCCTACCTGGCTAAAAGTACAACTATATTATACTTTGTTTTATCAAAAACTGTATTATTGCTTTCTAGTATGGGGTACGACTTGCAAAACAAACTGTAAAGGGCTCATTAGTTTACAACAGCGCATAATACGAATTGTGGCAAACGCAAAATACGATAGCAATGCCAGCGAATTACTTGAAAAGCTTAACATCTTACCGCTCAAGAGGCTATACCACTATAAACTTGGACAGCTAGTTCATGCAAAAGGAATAAATAGCTTCGATTTAGCTCCCTCAAATCTAACGGACTACAACCTAAGGGCAAAGTCAGCTTATAAACTACCACGAACTAGAACGAATTACGGAAACCTAAAGATCAACTTCCAAGTACCCCAGCTCTTAAACGCTCTAGGCGACAACGTACAGCTTGCCGGCACCACAGGGGCTTTTAAAAGACAGCTTCGCTCCTTCTTGGTCAAACATGAGATACGTAGTATGTAAATGCATTATTGGTTTTTACTTTTGCCTGCATCCGTTGTTCTTATTGTTTTAAAGGTGAAGGGACCTTTTTCCAGTAAGCGTCTGCGCACGCGCACACCCATTCTCTTGACCTTGACCGCCCCTTTGGCCATCTTTGGGGGGCACTGTTCTGTTGCGACACTAATCTGTTCCTACGGGAGAAGGCGAGTCCGGTTGCCCTACATTTGTAGTTGGCGGCGAGACCGTCGTGAGGCACTCCTTACTGGAAAAAGGTCCATTATGGGAAAGGAGTTTTTTTCCTGACCCTTTTTATTTGTCACTGTTTTAGATTGTCTTTTTGACTGACGACCGTAAAATATATTGTATTTTTTAATCGTGTAATGCTTTCTATACACAAGCATTATACTCATTTTTACACTATGTACTTTATATTATATACTTCATGCTTATACTCATTTTTACATAGTGTACTTTATAGGCCATTTTTTTCTGTCTTATTTCCAGATCGTGTTTCTTCTCTCCCACTCCATGACAAAGTCTAATGGCGCGCGGTGTGATTTATTGTGCTTCCTGGTGTTTTTTTTTTTTTGTACGCATATGTAATTTTTTTTTTCCTTGTATGATGTCTGAGTGTTATTACGATATTGTGCTGCTGTAGGTTTCTGCATGCGCGGTTTCTTTTTTTTTTTGTATTTGCCGCTGGATTTTGCCGTCCTTATCGGCCGCTGGCACCTCGCCAGGCAACTTGTTTGCCTTTTGTGCCAGCGGACCGCTCAAGTCGAATCTGTATTTGACTTGAAAAAATAAAAAAAATGATTGATTGATTGATTGAACAAGACGCGCCCATCATTTTGTACTAAACTCCAATTAAAGTTACAACAAAAAGAGTTTTTTTCCGTTGGTTTTCACGCAAAAACATGCTTTCTAAAAGCTCAGGGTGACCACAGTTAAGACAAATGATACAGAGTGGCGCTGTTGTCGTATTTAGCTCGGTCTGTGTGGACGCCAGCGACCCAGGTTTCAACGGTGAGTTTCCCAACTGAGGGTTCTAACTCTGTTTCACCTTGTGTTGTACCGCAGGAAAGGCTACAAGCGCGAGCACCTTGCTCTATGGCACAGCTCGCCGGCGCAAGCTCTCGTGCACCAAGGGCAGCTGCCAACGCTATGAGCTCGCGCTTCTAGCCTTCGCTGCGGTACAACATAAGGTGAAACGGAGTATAGTAACGTTGACGCCTCGCCTCTTTCTCATTTTTCTCCTTACCCTCCTCACTAATCGGCCCAGCACGTGACCTACCGGACGGAGCTGCTTGCTCGTTGTGCTTGCTACACGTCTTACCTTCGATCGGATAAAACCTACCGGACGGAGCGCGCGCAAGCCTGCAAGGAATCCGACTACAATCAACCACCCCTCTTGCACGTGACATGTCACGCACACCAATGGACCTTTTTCACATACCGATGGCACCAGGCGGTGGCTGCACGAACTAAAAATCGAGGAAGTGACCTACCTGCGCTACCAATCGATAATGGGAGCTACGCTACCAGTTTCTTCGCCCTCTGAGCAGCGGCGAGTGCCCAACGCACTGATCTGATCAGTGGCCCAACGCGACTTTAAAGAGGGGCATCCGTGGCGTCCGTCCAGACGTCGTGTTTTGCTTTCCGTCCACTTTCTTTTTTTGTGTAACGCAATTATATGTATGCTGAAATTACGCTTTCTACTCGTTGATTCACAGCGTCCTTCCGAATTTCCTCGATTTCTGGTACCGACTTCCGCCGCTTGGCATCGGGCGCTCGCGCGTGCGCAGAACGCTTCTCGGAAAAGGTCCATTGGGCGCGTTCAGTAATGGCCCCGGAGTCAAGGAAACACTTTTCTCCCCCTATACGGTATAGGCAGCCGGCAACGGCCAGGCGGCGCCAGCAGGGTGAGAGCGCACGGTCATACCCTGTCTCGTTGTAACTTGGCAAACGGCGAACGATAAGCCCCACATTGCGTGCCGAAGGCTTCGAAATGCGCGACGTATACGAGCGCAACACACACATATTGGAGCATGACGCAGCAAAAAGCCTGATACTTCTTCGGAGTTGAGGCGCGCTCCGGTGATACGCAGTCACGTTCCGATTGGCTCGCCAGGGCCATAGCTTCCGCTCAACTGGCACGTTACGCGATCACGGCTTGCTGGGATACCCAGTATTTCTTGCTTCAGACACTAGGTTCAGCGGCGCCACCAGAGTAATAGCTCACGTTTGAACAATGCAGCCGCCACTCCCAGGGGTACCCAATATTTCTTGCTTCAGTCGCTAGATGGCGCCAAACCAAACAGCATTGCAGGTTGCCTATCCCTGAAGAAAACGCCGCAGCTGCGCATGCGCGCCGCCAGCCTTATCTGCATAGTTCAAGGTCTTGTGGCGGATTACGGAGCACTGGGCGCGTTAAGTTAGTGAGCTCCAGACTCCGGACATCTGCGCTCGAGCGCGCGGGTTCGGAGCGTAGCTTAACGGCGCACTTTGATACCGAGGCGCCATCTGACGCCTATTTTTAATATTTCCGGTTCCGCCTTTCCCGTCTCGTCGAAACGTCGAAAAAGTGGTTGTTCGACGACGACTTCGATGAAATAAGTACGCGGAGACGACAGAAACAGCAAGAGCTTGTATTTGTGCTGCACGCTGTTGGTGCGGCGATTAAAGGTACGCCGAACGTCTTCCGAATTTCCAAAAGCCTTAAAGAATGACGGCTGAATGGCCGAATTCACCGGCCTGAAATTGCGGTAAGGTACATAAAGAACTTCGACAAGCATTTGAAGGATGTATGCATACCTGTCTACACCAGCACTTTTTTTTTTTTTCATTATTTCCCACGATGACGGAACGATTGATCTCGCTCGCCAGGGATTGAGCACACACGACGCCAAAACGCTTGGGTTTTGATGTTTCTTCCGTCTCGTGTGAGACCACCGCATGAAACCACCATAACCACCCACCGCGAGTAATCGCGAGACTAACTGTGGCGAGACTGGCCGCGAGAGCGGAAACGTCGTCATCTCACGGGAAACCGACCTCTTCGAGCTCTCGCGCACCATCTCCGACGACGGAGCTCGCGGAGCGCGCTCCGCCACCGTGCACCGGAAGTGAGACGATGCCGTTTAGTATAGCTCGAGTGCACTCTGACCGCTGGAGCGCGCTCGAGCGCGTTAACTTAAAGGGATTATCCGGTCAAATTTCGTATTCATGAAAACATTTAGACCTCATTGTCAATGGCTGTAGGAGCATCTTCCACGACAAATCTGAATTTTGTGTGCTTCCCTGGAGGAGTAATTGTATTTTAACCCAAGCGTGCATAAACGGCGTTTTCCTCTTCCACCTTCAGGGAAGCGGAGTTTCTGAGGTAACATCAGGCAAAGAACGCGCCGAACTGAAGTGCACTTCGAATTTTGTCCTCCGCGTGAGCGGTACGACGTGGTTCACCCTCGCTGCTGCGCTAGATTTTTTTTTTTTTTAGAATGAAAGGGTATTTTCGTTGTGCGGTTGTCACCCTCCACACTTCTCCGCGACATTTACAGTGGCGAGTAATATGGAATGCTGCGGTGCGTCGGGAGCACTGTGTTCCCACGGAGGAATGAGGCATAGGATATGACAATTGCAAGACTGGTGTGACGTCACGTCAGGCATGGGAGTGCAGCCGTTGATACTTGCGAAATTCGGCATGGAGTTTCGTTCAACTATCCGTCCTTGATTACACTAAATTGGGGTGTCGTTTAATGGAATAAAAATGGCCTATGTTAATCATTAGGCTCCCACCAGGTAACCATCACGAAATCTTAAGAACTTCCGGTTTTCACCGGACAATCCCTTTAACGCGCCCAATATGACTCCTTCCACTGGACGGCCAAAAGTCACTTCCGGTGCACGTAACTCCGGGGCTTCGGAGTCAAGCCAGTCGAGCTCCAAAGTCTAAAAGCACCGAGTCTGGAGACGGTGCACGTAGAGTCAGAGGAGCTAAAGATGACATCATTTCCTAACTGGTGACGATTTCCCGCGATAAAAGAGAAAAAAAAAAAAAAAAATGGCGAATAGACCCCTTTCGAAATTCCCATGCCGATTATTAAAAGGTCGGAACCCCTGCACAATGGCGGAACAACACACATCGTGACACGTGCAAGTCATTCCATAAGATATCGAACGTCAGAGCGCAGTCAGTGCTAGGAGTCGACGAGCCAATCAAACAGTGTCGAAAGTGCAACGTCACTGCGCTCATCGCCTTTTTTTGTGGGTCTGTTTTTTCTTCTGCTTCAACCAAACGTATAAAGTGTGCCGTGACGTTGCGGCTTTAGTCCGCCATTGTGCAGTGATTCCACAGCTGCCAACAGAGGGCAGTATTTCGAAAGGGGTCTTGCTTCGGTTCTGTCGCGGGTGTGCGGTTTGCTCGCTTTTGTTAATGAAAAGTGCTCAAGGTAGGACGAATAACGCGTTCGAATTTCTTTTTCAGGTAAGGCTCTTTTGGAAAATGCATTGGACCGTATTTTGTTTAAATTGAATATGCTAATAAACAACGTAAACGTTCATTTGACACCGTGTCTTGATCGCCATTGCTCTGAAACTCGGTGAATATCGACGATAGTCCTATCCGCGCTAAACAGAGCAAGGCAGGGTATGAACGCGAATTCGGTAGCTGGTTGGACACCCACGCAGAGCATGATCCCGATTGATGTTTTGTTTGCGTAGCTAAATCGGGGTGCACGTTGGCTGACGCTCGCTTCGGCCGACAAAACCTTGATCGCCGAGCGCAGCCGAACTTTCCGTAGGAAGTTCGTTACGAAGGGCAGAACAAACGTATGGCCGTATAAAAGTATCGCAACCGGCGGCGTAGATTCGCCGAGCTCTATATTTTGCGTGTGCTGACGACGTTTTTGTCGGTATTTTTATAACAGTAGCTGCCTTTGCACCGCCAAGCGAAGGGCTCGATCGCGTTGCATCGCTTCGAACAGCAGCGCTGATGTGTACAGTCACTCGCATTTTCTTCAACGACCTTGTCAAGACTTCTTCAATACCGGCGTCAAATAAAAGCGATCGTGCTCGCCATCGTCTGCTTCCAGTTTATTCGCAGACCGTCTGGCACAGGGGAGGAAGCGGAAATTGCGTAAAAGTTTAGTAGGCGCTCCGATGACTCCGACTCGAGTCACTCCGTTCGGGGGCAAGGGAGGCGCTACTGAAGCCCCATTGCCAGAGAGATCTGGGGTCACGTTTAGAACAACATCGTTTAAACTTTTTATGACTAGGCTTTACACATATTGCAACGTGCCCCCTCTTAGTACTTATAACCTCCTTGTACGCAGCAGACGACAAAGGGAGCGGACGAGCGGTTTGCATGCTTTCGCATTACTCGTAAGAAATGCTTAGGTGTACCTTGAGATTTTTAAAGATTACGCCCTCTCCGCACGAATGGGACATCCTCCTTGGAATGGGACGGCCAAAGAAGCGTTCGCGCCGTTCCTGCGCTTCGGGATCTCGGAAGCCACGATCAAACGTCTTTTTCTTAGACAGAGCAGGTGGCGCAAGCTGCCACCCAATATAAAGAGTATAGCCAGTAACATTTATCTATCCATTTACCCAAGTCGGACGCATGGCACGCATGGTGTGTTCTAGCAGTTCTAGTGCGATAAACAAAAGCAACGGGCACACGGGGCGTGCCCGTTGGCGGTGACTTTGTATTTGTTTCTGTGGTGTATATTCTTGTGCGGTGAGCGTTTCTGTTCTGAGGCGGTAGTTTGATGGTTTGGTCCCCCGAAGCCATGCAACAAGAGAGCCCGGACGTCAATTATGGTAAGCTTTTAGCCGGCTAACGCTACTCCTAATTTGTAGTGTCCACAGCACAAACTTGTGCGTCTCCCTTGCGATGTCGTGTCACTACCGTCTGTCAACAGAACGGGCTGTTTTTAGCCAGTTTTCGCATATCATTGCTGTGCGAAGCGGCATTGCTACCGTGAGTTCGCGCTACGACTTCGAACATAGCCTTCTTCGGAGCATGCTCCCGAACGCGCGCCAGGGGCCGTACATGGCCGCCTGCTAAAATTGGGGACTTTTCGTAGATCGTATGCTTTACTTCGTTTCACCTTCGGTCCGAGCGCGGACGATGGATATGAACCGAAGGGCCAATCAAACAGCGCAAAAAGTGCAACGTCATGGCGTGCTCTCTGCCTTTGATAGGACTAGCCGGCGGATGAGCACGCACAGAGACGGCGAATACCCGCTGGTCCTATCAACTGCAGAGAGCACGCCATGACGTTGTGGCTCTTCGCTGTTTGAATGTGCCTTCGGCTCATAACATCGGCCGCGCTCGGACCGAAGCTGAAACGAAGTATAGAGCTTAGCGTTGCTAGCCGGAGCTCGTGCCATCTCGCTTGGAGCGCGGATAGAGCACGCGCCCGCAATCTGCAATGGCTAGGGGAGGGACTCCACACCGCGCAAATGCGCTTACCAAGGCAGCCGCGTTTACATTTATTTGGTGTTGCTCGGTAGACAGATAACATTGGCAAGGCTAAACGAGCAGTCGAATTCCCGTATCAGTCCTGCAAGAATTTTCTACACTTTAACAATTATGCGTGAAAAAAAAAAAAAAAAAAAAAACAACTTTATCTCGCAGGTGCCTTTTTTTTAAATCTTTTTTTTTAAATGTTCTACTAACGCCATGTTATTTTATGCTTCCATGCAGAATTGGGACAGCACCGCATTAGGTTCCCCTTGAGGGCATCTTTTTATGCAAATTTAGTGGGGACTTGCAGACACATCATGATTTGTAATATTTTTTATGATTTGTCATCATCTCATCATCTTTGTTTTCAGGTTTCATACCTAGCAAGCTAGCTAGGAAGGTTATTTTCCCAGCCGGTGGCGGGAAACAGCCGCGTTACTTCATTTGCCATGCCACTTTTTCACGCAGAGCCAGCGGGCCGAAGAAAAAACATTCCTCGACCATGAAGAGCACGCATACTGTTGCCCGAGGCGCACAGAGTTGTCACGCTTTTGAAAGGGGTCTATTGTCCGGACATGCACCATATTTTCAACAAAGGTACCTAGTTTTGTTACATGTGAACTTGGAAAAACGTGCCGAGCTTACGATGACGATGTTTAGCCGTAACATGTGGAAATTTTCGGCATTGGTGTGATTGCGCTACGAGCAGAAAGTTTCGATATGCCGCCTATTAAGTTTAGACAAAAAAAAACAATTGTTTCAAAAAAAAAACAAAAAGCTTTATTGCATGCAATTGTATGAAATACTGATAAACAACGCAAGGTTACCGTCATAATCTAGACCTTGAGACAAGGTTAAATAAAATAACTGACAAGAACGCTCTCATTGTCTCAGTGTTTATATCATGATGTTTCCCGATAGACTCGCCTGCATACTTTCCCTCCTTGCAAAGGTTACCGTCTCGCGGACGGCACAACCTGATTTCCCGACGGCGGCATCTCAGCGAGCTTGCACACGGGGGCCGCCGCCAACCGATTGCTGTCTGGCCGGGGTCGCGGCGCAACACTTGCCTGCCCTCGGCCGGGAGCCGCGAAGGTGCTCTCAAAGCATGGAAACAGCGTGACTTAATGAAAGGCAGGGGACATCTACACCACGAAGGTGCAAAAGCCGATGCAAAGGTGTGCGCGAACGTAAACAACGGTAGAAAAGTGCCGTAGCTCGCCGCTATGAAATGCGTCCCGCAAACTCAGTAATCCGCAACCGCATCCCTTTCCTGCCGCTCATACTTTCTCTAACTTGACGGCAACTCTGTCTCGCGGGACAGGCTGACGAATTGATCGTCGGGGTACGTAGTAATTGCTTGTAATTGTAATTGTAGCAGGTGGCATTGCTGTTCCGGTTGGTTTACAAAAGAAAGGGCCGAGAAGCGGGTATTTAGGCAAAATATTACTTGGTCCAAAAGAAAACAAAATAGTGAAAAATGTGTGAAAACTTTATTGAGCAGAGCTGCTTTTCGAACCGAAATGAATCGACGATATAAAAATATTATCTATGGCACATGTTGGGCTTGAGGCACGGGAATGGGGGCTCGCAGCCGCGGGATATCTGCAGGCCGCGTCCCAGAGAGTCAAGGACTGTATGCGGACCGCGTGTTTGAGGCCCCTGCTACTAAAACTCGCACCGGTACTGTTTTTTACATTAGTTGCTTTTGCCGTCAATGACCACTGTCAGGACACTATACTCCGTTCACCCTGAAGCTGAGACTGCAGCCAGTGCCACAAGCACGAGAGCTCAAGGTCGCTGCTTTGAAGCGTTCTTCCGCAGAACGAGCACTCGCGCTAGAATTGCACGTCTCAAAGCCAGAGTCCGGGCTAGCTGGTGCTGGCAGCTTTGGCTGCAGTGTCAGCTTAAGGGTGAACAGAGTATAGAACGGGGCTATGCGAGCCTTCTGCATTTCAATGCTGACCTAGCTTCTTACGAGCTTAAAGGGGTCATGAAATGATATCGGGTTGGAATGTTCGTGACTTTGCAGAGGCGTGCTGGTCCTAATCTGGGCCAAGTATACTCGCACAGACCGCCACTGATTCAGAAGCTTCTTTCTCGCGGTCAAATTTCGGGGATAAAAGGGAACTATGTCTTTCAGTCTTGCCTTCGCAAAGCTTGACGACATATTTGTGGGATCGAAACAACCCCCCCCCTCCTTCGCCCAACGACAGTTGAGTGCAGCTCATGTCATGGATTGGACATGAGAACTGCGTGAGCGCGAGACTTGGGCTCATAACAGTCGGTGGGCACGTTAAGTTTGCGCTCCTTTGCTCCTACCCCGATGCTCCGAGTTTCATACACTGAGCGCAGCTACTAAACGGAGCATAGTGTACAGGAGCGCAACACACTGAAACTATCAATGAGCTGCTTGAGCCACTTCCGACCGCGCGGTTATGACGAACCCGGCATCTCGTGGATACGGGTGTCAGAAGCTGAAATTATTTCGAAGTATAATTAATTAGGGCATCTGTGGAACGGCAGGGTCTAAATTAAAAAAAGACGGTAACGTTAGGAAGTTCCTTCGAATGTTTTAACATCCTTGAAAGGTTTGAAGATTCGCTTTAAGCACATATGCAGAATGTTACCTTGACCGACCTATTTATATTGACCACTCGCGCCGTTCAGATTAAAATGAGCAACAATATTCTTGAAACGGCTCGTTGATGCAGGAAGCTGTCAAACTTTTCAGATGTTCCGTGCCATCTTGCAGTGCGAGACGGAACCCGTCGATGTGCAACGCCGATATCGGCACACCACCGTTCAATGGATAGCACGTCGATTTGTTTTCCGGCAAGAAGCACGAAGAAACCCTTTCCGCTACGCTAACCCATGTTATTTTTATTTATTTCACAATACTGCAGGCCCCGTTAGGGCCCAGGCAGGAGTGGGGGAAAAAAGAAAAGAGAATGGATGGCAGAGACACAAACACACACATTCTTCAACACAACACTGATACTAAATAGCATATATCATCGCAATCTCGAAAAAAATATATCAGGGGTAGGGCTATCAACAGTGTCTTTTTCTAAGCAATTCCATTCTATTATGGTCCTAGGAAAAAACAAATTTTTAAAAATATTGTTTGCGCTTTGGTATGGCTCTAGAAGACTTCCATGATTAAAGCGTGTATTTCGGCGTGTGACGTGCTTTATGTAGGGTGATGAATCTAAATTAAAATAATTATTCTTGATTAGGTACAAAAACTTCAATCTGAAATTTTTCCGGCGTGATCTCAAAGACTCCAATTCAAGTGATTCCAACATTTCTGATGGGCTGTCTAGGCGACGGTACCTATTGCATATAAATCGCGCAGCTAGCCTTTGAACTTTCTCTAATTCGTCTATGGCCTTTTGTGTACACGGATCCCAGACTACGCACGCATATTCTAAAACTGGCCTAACTAAAGTCTTAAAGGCACAGAGCTTGACACTGGAGGGTGCCAGTGGAAGTTTGCGCCTTTGGGACCACAACGCTCGTCTCGCAGCAGCGCACACATTGGCAACATGCGTATTCCAATTCAAACTGCTCGTAATTGTTACCCCAAGGTACTTAACTTCAGAGGCTTCTTTAACTTGAGTGCCATTAATTGTAAAGGAAAGTTCAGTACAGTTTTTTTATTCGTAACCCTTAGCAATGTACATTTCTCCAAGTTTAATGGCATTTGCCAATGTTCGCACCATGCATAGACATTCTGAAGATTATTTTCGAGAGCTAGCTGATCATTACGGGTTTTTACTTCTTTGTACAATATGCAGTCGTCTGCAAACAATCGACCCGAACTCTGTCATCTACGCTGTCAACTATGTCGTTTATGTAGATAAGAAACAATATCGGTCCCAGAACCGATCCTTGTGGAACACCCAATGAAACCGATAACTGACTTGAAGATTGCTTATCTATTTCGATAAACTGGGAGCGGTTTGAAAGGTATGACTGAACAAATTGGACTAAGTCGTTTTTTATACCGATTGCGTATAGCTTCTGCACTAGTTTATGATGTGGTACCTTATGGAAAGCCTTCGCCAAGTCTAGAAAGATGGCATCGACTTGCTTTCTTTTATTTAGGGTGAGGGCAAAATCATGTAAAGTTGTTACTAACTGTGTCACTGTTGATAGCCCTCGACGAAAGCCGTGCTGAGCACTGGTAAGAAGATTATTTTCTTCCAGATAATCAGTAATGTGCCTGTACACTATGTGCTCTAGTCTTTTACAACAAACAGAAGTAAGGGATATAGGGCGATAATTAAAAATGCACTGAGGGTCACCACTTTTTAAAATCGGCACAACACGAGCGCGACGCCATTCAGAAGGAATCACTTTGTTTTAATGAGTTATTAAAAATGACAAACAAATAAGTGTGATAGCCATTCAGCATAGCGTCGAAGGAATCGTTAGGCACATTGTCCGGCCCACACGCCTTTTTAACATTTAGCCGAAGCAAAAGATCAAAGATTCCTTCCCGGCTTACGACAAGGTCCCGCATTGCCGACGACATATCACAGATGCTAATAGACCGATCTCCACCAGGAGTTGCGCGACGCCACCGCTGCCGTGGTGCATGCTGGGTACCTGTAGTTCTCCCCAGTTTTCCGGCCGCATCAATGCGCATTGTACGCCCGCCGGCGTTTGGAAATTTTCGGGTTAGCACGAGACGTTTAGGCGGGTGTTTACTCATGGTTTTCAATGGGTGGATTCACCCGTTGTATGCCACGCTGCTACAATAACAGCACCAGCTGGCTGGCGCAGTGGCGCACCGGCGTGGCTTTCTTTCGAGAAGGTCTTCCCGAAAGAAAGCAGCACGGCAAAGAAAGGTAAACAGAGCCGGACAGAGCGGCAGGAAAATTAGCGTTTTTCCGTTTGTTTCGCGATTTGCTTCATAATTTATATCCACCTACTGCACGTCAGCTAAAAAGTGTAAGATTACAGGGCACGAGACACGCAGCGTGCCGAAGTGTTCCGGTGTTCCGTACGTTGGAATCTCTCTGAGCATTCGCTCCGCAGCGGTCTATCTCCATTAAGTTTGGCGAGTCCGTTTTGAATGCACTTTTTCCTCAAT
This sequence comes from Ixodes persulcatus, assembly GCA_013358835.2. NCBI lineage: Eukaryota > Metazoa > Arthropoda > Arachnida > Ixodida > Ixodidae > Ixodes > Ixodes persulcatus. Next base: position 59,281 of record JABSTQ010002465.1, on the reverse strand, counting down.
TAATTTTGGTGGTTATAACTGTTAATGTGCTTCAAAAGCTTCAAAAGATCAGGACAATCACAAAAAAAAAATAAAGCAGTGATTCTTGATATGCATCACTTGAAATAAATAACACTTTTTTCGGAAGCGTTTTCATTTTTTTCATACAAAACGTAAAAAAAACACATAATGCAATTTAGAAGTGCAGCACTTACCGGCAGAAATGTCACAAATGAGCCTAACCTATTTTGTGGTGGTCTATTAGGCTGGCGCTACTGATCCAGAAAAAAAGCTTCCAACGTCGGGCGACTCTTAGCGTTCGGAGCTTGCGCAAACAAAACGAAACTGAATAGAAACTGTACACGAAAAATCATCTCCACCCCAAGTTTTCAGGTATCTTGCATGGTTGCTTCTTTTTGAGAGATGACAATTGTTACGGTGAATCAGGCATGGCCTTCCTGTAGATCATTCCTTCTCTGTGTGCAGGCTTCTCCCCGCAGTTCATCTGTACCCTGTCGCACAGGCTGTCAACCAGAATGAAACAACTTTTAGAAAACTATCGCTCACCGGGAAAGTCTATTTAGCTCCTCTTACTTCATTGTTGATTAAACGTTATGCACAAGGCTGAACACTACCAAGCTCAGTTTTTCACCAACACATTTGACGCTGTTCCACGGTGCTACACAAAGCCGATGGTCCCTCGAATTTTCTTGTTCTTTGCCATTCAACTAAATGTTCAGTTTTCAAGTTAATTGAGACATCCGAGCAGCCGGAAAGCTCGAGTAGTGGCGTCGTTGGTTTTTTCCTGAGGCCGCAGTGGGACCACTGCGTAAACGGCAGTGTGCTCACGCGTTCACGAAGACGAAGAAGCAGACGACGAAGCGATTCTAAAACGATAAGACGACTGGAACTGCTTTTCTGCGCTTGCTGACAAATTAAGACATCACAACCAACACATTTTTATGAAGTACAGACATGCAGGAGAATCCAAGCTGATACCGGGGCGTTCCGAACGATAATCTTCGATGTACAGAGCGCGACACTGTTAGCGCGAACAAGTGATCGCCGGTTTTTTCAGTTTTTTTTTTTGAAACCAAGGGATGTCATCCAAGTTATTGCTACGGAAAGAGCTCATTTAGTTCTATATTGCAAGCGATAAAATTTCGTGCTCGCTAATACCATTTAGAAGTAAAATGCGAAAATGCGCCGATGTCGTGTTCGCGCTAACAGTGTCGCGATGTGTACGCGCAGCCCTATGTAGCCGGGAAGCCGGAAAGCGATGACTACAAGTAGCATGGCGGCGGCACCACTTCCGGAATGCGCGCGCCTGCGCAGTTCGCTTGGTGACATCGGTCTATTGTGAAGCAATATTTTTAATTTTATTTCGCCATTCCTTTATTGGCAGAAAATGCCCTCTATCCATTTTTTGGTAATGCCTGATGCAGTGGATCCTACAGGTAATATTTAGGTTCCATTCTATCTGCTTCCACCTTCACTTGATGAGTCATGTGAAACAGAAACAAGTTATTCACAACATTTATTTATAACTATTTGGAGTGCAGTGAACCTTCCGGTCTACACAGGAGAGATATCTCACAAAAGTGAAACAAGAGAATGATTCAGATGGGGGAAAACCGTGGTGTAGACTGGCAGTACTGCTTGGGTATCATTAAAAATAACTCTTAGTGATCCGAGTTATACACAACTTTACTCAGCATTACCAGTCTACCTCCTGGCTGAAAACCCCATTTATTAAAAAGTCGCAGGCGAGCAGCGCTGCAATCGTGGTAACTCCTCTTCAGCTTGCCAGCACATGAAACAGAAAATCAACGCCAGAGTATTAGATGCTACAATTATCAAAACAACGTGCCATGAACATGTTCGTTAGTATGCTTCAACTGATTATACATTACACTTTCAGTAAACCAACTAATTTTTCTGTGTCAATGTTGAAAATTCCTGACATGCAACGACAGACCCTGTCCTTCTACTTGGTTGTCAATTTCACACGCTGGTCGAGGTCACATTATTGAACAGTACATGAAATGATAGCCCACTGGTAAGTATAGGGTCCTGATTATCTTTACTTCACTGATGTACCTGCACCGAAGAAGACAATTATACTGACCAGACTTTCTCAAATAAATGTTACACCTCCTCCTTGCTAACAAATATTGAAAAATGGGGGCCGCCTGATATATTTTGCTTTGCTCGCTGGTGCTCCTTGTCCTCCAACATCCACACTGGCTGGTGATATCAGTTGTCGTGGCTTGCATCTCTCGTGGTCCTGAAATCCAAACACAACTGTTGGAATAGGTTAAATTCTACTTAAAAATGATTGCAAAGAAACACATGTCCTTACTGCAGGTCCATGGCTTCAGGATTGGCCATTCTTTTCTGGTAGTGCTCACCTGGTGTAGGTATTGTAAAAACAAACTTGCTTCTTTATAAGCTGGTTCACCCTTTGCTGCAGCCACACTTACTGCTGGCTTTCCCGACGAGACTGCCGGACAAATGGGTGGACTTCGTACTGCTCGGGGCCTTTCTGTAGAAAAAGGTTGCGCCGTTACAGAACTGCTAGCATCGTGCAGCGGCCACACTTACTGCTGGCTTTCACGACGAGACTGCTGGACAAATGGGTGGACTTCGTACTGCTCGGGGCCTTTCTGTAGAAAAAAGGTTGCGCCGTTACAGAACTGCTAGCATCGTGCAGCGGCCACACTTACTGCTGGCTTTCACGACGAGACTGCTGGACGAATGGGTGGACTTCGTACTGCTCGGGGCCTTTCTGTAGAGAAAAGGTTGCGCCGTTACAGAACTGCTAGCATCGTGCAGCGGCCACACTTACTGCTGGCTTTCACGACGAGACTGCTGGACGAATGGGTGGACTTCGTACTGCTCGGGGCCTTTCTGTAGAGAAAAGGTTGCGCCGTTACAGAACTGCTAGCATCGTGCAGCGGCCACACTTACTGCTGGCTTTCACGACGAGACTGCCTGGACGAATGGGTGGACTTCGTACTGCTCGGGGCCTTTCTGTAGAGAAAAGGTTGCGCCGTTACAGAACTGCTAGCATCGTGCAGCGGCCACACTTACTGCTGGCTTTCACGACGAGACTGCTGGACGAATGGGTGGACTTCGTACTGCTCGGGGCCTTTCTGTAGAAAAAGGTTGCGCCGTTACAGAACTGCTAGCATCGTGCAGCGGCCACACTTACTGCTGGCTTTCACGACGAGACTGCCGGACGAATGGGTGGACTTCGTACTGCTCGGGGCCTTTCTGTAGAGAAAAGGTTGCGCCGTTACAGAACTGCTAGCATCGTGCAGCGGCCACACTTACTGCTGGCTTTCACGACGAGACTGCCGGACAAATGGGTGGACTCCCTACTGCTCAGGGCCTTTCTGTAGAAAAAAGGTTGCTTATTTATAAGCTGGTTATCCCTTTGTTGTAGCCACACTTACCACTGGCTTTGAGGATGAGATGGCAGGCTGCATGGAAGGCATGGTAATGTTCAGGGAGCCCTGTGAAAGTGGAGTCATTGATGTACTAGGACGCTCATTTTAACTGGCAGGTATACTTAGTTCAGGCTGCGGAAATGAAACATGGGTTTAGAGAGTGCCCTTACTGCAGACTGCGGCCAAAGCGGGACCTCCGTGCTTCCACTAACTCCTCCTTTGAAGGCCTGGCAAAGGCCGCGGTCATGGGCGCCGGAAAGATGTCTGTGCTGGTCTTTGCCGCAGTAGCAAGACACCGCCATCGGCTATTGATGGCGATCACCTCCTTTACTAACTTGTGAACGTAGCCTGGAATTGAAGGTTTTTTTTTAGAACTTTATCAAATGACCGAGCAAGTCAATTACCATAAAATGAATGCCACACTTACTGTAGGTGGGTGCTGTCTTGACGGGACAAGCTGTGTGGTGGCCCTTGCGTGCTTTGGACGTTTTCACCGCCCAGCGTGGCTTGCCCTCTCGCGTCTCAGCTTGGCAGCGATCAGCGTTCTCATTGAAATGCAGGATTGCCACTCGAGTCCTGCAGTGAAATGACATGACGTTTAATTAGGGATGAAGTTTGCAATAATAATTGTCATGCGACCATTTTTCTTGTACTTTGCGAGACCAATATCTAGTCGTTGGGGAAAAGGACTAAGTCAGGTCGTAGTAGGTTCAGGTGATAAACGACTATATGTAAACTGATTAAACATAATTGCAGCTTGCAGCTTAATGATAATATTACCTTGCACGCATGCCTTCTGGAGTGAATGCCCGGGACTTGGGAGCGAAGTCAATGAGGACGCTGTGGAAGGATTCCAGGGCGAACGTCTGGCCGTGGGGGGACATCTGGGCCAGGTCCTTCAGGAGGCGCTTGTTCCCGGTGATCTGCTTGTAGTGACTGTAGGCCGGGGAGTCTGAAGAAAGAATGTGGTTTAGGAAAAGCAAACTAGGCAATGAAGGCGATAACTTACTGGGATCCATCCACATTTTTGTGGCTTCGAGAATTTCGTTGTGCACACACCGCGTGTAGCTGCCCCCGTGACCAGTGTGCTTGTCGATGACGTGGTTTTGCATGCTCAGCCAGATCTCGACGAGCAGCTCCTTGTTGCCTCCCGCAGCCATGGCAGACCAGTACATGTGGTTGGTGGTCGCCTGCGTCCACTCTTCTAGAGGTTGACATCCAGCTCGTTTTTGTGCTGCGTTCAGCTTTTTCTTCACACCTAAGATTTGACAGGATAACTCAGATCAACCTGCAGCATCTTTCCCTGAAAATGTAGATTAAATGCAATACTTATCAAAATTTCTTACTTTTGGAGATGTGCCAAATGTCGAAGTAGTGGGCGGTTCCAGGTTCGTGCACCTCCATGTGTTTTCGTATGGCAGGGTGGCGGTCAGTGCCCAAGGATTTTACATGGATACCAGCACCATATAATTTCAGAAAGTTGCAATAATAGAACTAAATGTGAGGTCAGGTATCTGAATTCGCTGCGTAGCTGCTGAGCCCTGACTGAGTGCACGTACGTTTCTCCTTGAAGAATTCCAGCAGCTTGATGAGGCCCTCCTTCTCCATGTTGACACTTGCCATGGCTCGCTCCGACTACAAGCAGAGGTGTGGCATATTTCAATCGAGTTGTGCGACCAGCAAAGCAGTGTTTATATTTTCGCTCAGATCGGGTTTCTTACCTCTCCTAGCTGGACTTGGATGGAGTGGAGGATCTTGTTGATCTGCTGAACATGTGCAGTGTAGGTCAGGAACTTCGCAGAGAACCCAGGAGAGTCGAATCTCCCATCGCTGGTGATGTCAACATCCTGGTCCTCCAGCTGTCTGACCAGATCCTGTTGTTCTTGCAGGTAGACCTGTTTATGTAAATGATTGTCGCTGTTCAAACCAGGTGAACCTTACAAAGTTATGGTTATGTGTGCATAATAAAAAGAAAACTTGCTTATTTGTAATTTCAGTACCTCCTAAATACACAAGTAATACAAATTTAGTACTCATAACCCTGGCTATGTTGCAGTATTTGTTTACTAAACTAAAGTCATTTTTCAACTAAGATTTCAAGCAGTGATAGAGTGCAGGCGAGCTGGTAATTAATCGACATCTTGGAAACCCTTTGTTGGTCTTATGGGAGGGAAACCGTGAAGAAAGTTCTTTCCAGATGGAGTGCTCATTCTAAACTTGTTAAAGGGGGGGTGCTGAGATCACTAATTGGCAGTGCACTGTAGAAATCTTGTTTTCATTGTGTCGGGAACGCTTTCGGCGTTCAAATTAAATGTCTACTGTCGGCGGGTTATAGTTTAGATTTTATCGTTTCTAGTGCACGTAGACTGCTTGTACGTGCTTCGGTGACCGCTGAGAGGGTTCAAGGTGGAACCTTTGCTGTGGTTCTTTATTTTCATGGTTTTTCTCATAGCTTAAAAGCTTTGGGTGCAAAATTTAACGTTAATGTGGTTTTTAAGACGGACTTTCGTTTAGACAGGCTGACCCCGTTTACCTTCAGACGTGAGGGATGTTGCGGGAAAAAACACAGAGATCCCTCGGTCTCCTGTGTCGCAGAGGTGGTATACAAGATCCCCTTTGACTGCGGATTGTGTTATGTCGGTCAGACAGGGCGTTGTTTGAATGACCGTCTTGCGGAACATAAAAGAAGTGTAAGGAATAGGGCCCAGAGTTCGGAGTTGGCAAATCATGTTGGTTCTTGTAATAATTGCTCCCCTCTTTGGGGTGGAACTTCCGTTCTCTGTAACGAAAAAGAATTGTCTAGAAGGCTAATTAAGAAGACCTTGTGCATTCGCGAGCGGGGGAATTGTGTGAGCCAGCCGTCCTTGGTTATTGGTGATCGAATGAAAGAGTTTTTGCTTGTGTGAGGGGGGCTTTGTAAACTTGGAGTGGGGGGGGGGGGAGGGGGGGTAGAAAATCGGGAAGCGTTTGCTTGGAAGTAGAAAATGAAGATTAGGCTTTAGCGTTTTGGAGGTCGCCGAGTGTGTCGACCTTCGGGTTGTTGTTGTTCGGGACGTCGGCTCCCTTTGCGAAAGTGTTGGGGCCGGGGAGTGGCTCGGGCTGTCTGGGGCGAACTCGTTGGTCGTCTGGTTTTGCGTTTGAGTTCTTTTTTTTCCCTTTCTCCTTTTTTTTTCCCCTTTATCTTTTTCATTTGTCTGAAAGTCTATTTATTGGTGTGTTGATATCAATAAAATTCAGCTGCGTTTGAGATTTTGTTGTGTTCGTCCGTTTTTTTTTATCGTTCCGATCTCAGGGTTTCCAAGATGTAAGATTTCACCCTTCCCTGCCTTTAGATCTACCTATTTAAGCACCACAAAGGAAAAAAAAACAGAAATAAAGAAATATCTTTGAAATATTGCTCACTTCGTCGATTGCAGGGAACAGGAGGCTCTTCTGATACTTGTAGAAGGTCTGATCGCTGAAGACCTCCACGTTCATGTGGCGCAGCATCCTCAAGGTGCTTGTGACGCTTGATCCGGAGAACAGCAGGTGGCTGGACAGCAGGATGTTTCCAGCTGCCCTCCCGTTCATGAGAGGCTGACTGTCCCATATCCGCTCGTGCTTCAGGGGGCAGATGCTTTTCACCTTGATCAGTGTGCCCAGGGGGGTGATTGTGGTGTTGCAGGGCCTTGAACACTCCTGGCAGGTGCTGAACAGCTCCCTCAGGCAGCTCTCGAACACCAGGAACTGTCGCTCCCCCTCTGGTGGGCCTGGTGTGTATTGATCGCTGCAGTAGAACCAAGAAAATATTTAGAAACGAAACGGAATGTAAATAAGAATAGCTTACCTCTCAAAATCTTCGTCACGAGTTGGGGAGTACGTCAGGTCAGACCCCGATGAGATGCTGCCGACTCGAGGGCTTGGCGGACTCGATGGAACTGCCTCCTCCATGGCAATGGCTGTCGCTGGTGGTACAGCTGCTGGTGGTGCAGCAGCTACCACAGCAAGGGTGTTTGTCACTGCTACTATTAGAAAGTACAGACTTGTAACCTCTATATACCCGCTGATTTCCGAAAGTACTTACGAGCACCTTGACCTGTTGTGGCAAGCTCCACAGCACAATTGACCTGATGCTCAGGACTGCTAGCAGGTACTAGTAACCCACTGGTGGCACCAGTGTCGTTGCTCTGCGGAATAGTTGTTTGAAGCAAGATAAGTATTGATTTATTGAATTTCATGGTGACACAGTGGTATTATGCATGATCTGCCTAGTTCTTGGGATATGTTCTGCATACATGATTTTCACTACTCCTAACAGTTTGCAATAGTACAGGCTTGGCAAGCAGTCAAAGCAAGGGGAGGTGGCAATTTTCTGAATTGAAAATAGTCTCACATTTCCCACACTTTTGTAACCCGGTCATTTCTTTATATTTCTTTCTGTAAAGCAATGCTTCACGTACTTCTACGCCGCGACATGTACTATCGGGACCAAAAAAATACAAACAAAGCAGCGCAGAATACGGCGTGCAAGTGAACAAAAATGCGCCTTTCGCGTATGAGAGCGTTTGTACGAGCTTCTGGGAAAACATAAATACGCATAAAAAACGTGCCAATCAACGCGCAACTTAGAGAATAGGCAAGAAAAACACGTCGACAAAGCAGCCAGGTACGAGCTGCCACTGGTTCATCTCAGGTGGCAAACAAGAGCACGTGGGCACATGTCGGCTGTAAACAAACGCATGAGATATGCGCGAACAGTACACGCCATATATATTCTACCCACCATTATTTCGCCAAAGACTGCCGTGAAAAGACGCTCACGCGCTCCTCTGTTCTATTTCATCTGGTGCCGACGGATCACAGTCTGCACAGTAACGACATTACACTATTGCTTGTGAAAATATTACGCTGCGACCTTCCGGAGTTCGAAATATTGAGACTAACCCTCCATAAAACAGGAAATAACTGATCTTGACGACACTCCTGGCACTGGGATCATCTATTATTATACATTACGTATCAATTGCGCTTTTCGTGGGTATCGGTATGTCCGTGTTCGTTCACTGTCCAAATAAAACCCTTTACGTGGACAGCTTCTAAGATTTTCGGAACTCCCCACAAAAGCTATGCCGCGAAAAAAGAAAACTAACTTACCACGACTTTCTGGCGCTTCGGCGGAGATGCCTCGATCACGTCCTCGACTGGAAGCAGAAGCGTCGGCATCGCGTTCCATCGAAGCTGTGAACGACCCGTGTCCTCCGCGCAGAAGAACTCACTTTGGTCGAAGTGGTCGTGACAGAAACGGGGCATCATGGGCAAGTTCTGTGTGTCGTCTTGGCGGCCGGCGCGACGTAACCACGTGCTTTTCCGAGGTTCATCTTTCGGCAGGACGGCGAAACGCAGACCTTTTCGGGCGTTCTTCGAATTGCGGTTGCGGCAAGTCGTAACCAAACAAACGTTTGGCATCGCAGCGTAGCCTCTGGTACGTGATGTCAAACGATGTCGCCACGTTGAATTTCGCCTCGGGAGGACGGGCAGACACGAACGCACTTCCCGAAAACCCGGAGGGAAAGAGTTCATGATACGCGCGCTTCCGCGGATCCCGAGGGAACGGGAAATTCACCCCCCGCGGAGGAAGGCAAGGAGAAAACGTAGTCCCTTGTTTGTGAAAGGATAATTGCAGTATCGCGTATTCTAAACTAGAAATGTTTTACGTCTTGTGAAATTATCATGCACAACATATTTAAATGAACTGAAAATTGTTTCTTTAGCGAAACTTTACAAAGGCCGCCAAAATTTTCAAACATACGATTATTTCATTGGTCCTCGCAAGTACAGAAAAGAGTCCGCACGTATTTTATTCCTGCGTGATTAATGGGCGGTTCTGCCTTCTAAAACTGAAGATACTTATTCACTGACACTTCCTTAACGCTATCGCATCAAAAAGTAGCTTCTCCAAAAACTGTTTTAGTGCGTCTTTAAAAGTCTAGTTGATTTGCGTTCTATAACATGCCTGCACTCTTCCAAAAGTACACTTCCTGCTTATTGATATTTTACGACTGCCATCTAAAATAGCTCCGGGAAACATTGCGACTTCTACTGATTATTTTAATTTCTCCTTTTATTGCTCCCAGCAGGGGCGCGTGGAGAGAACACCGCAAGGCGTCAATGTAGAACAAGGTTTGGGAAGCGAGACAATGAATTCATCTATGGCGGCAAGTAACATATATTTAGAGGTTTATTTATGCTTAACTGATGAACTTGTGATATCTTCGCTATTTTCTTATCCGGAAAACTTCCTGCAGAAACGTTATTCTAAATCTGTGCGGGATGACTCCTTGGATGGGTGTGCTTATGTCTGATCACGCCTTATTCTACAAAACAAAAAGTTGATTTGTTCTCTTAAATAAAGTTCTACGTTTCAACGCTTGTAAACTTATAATAAAATAAAATATTAATTCCCACAACCTACAAAGCATTTTGTTAAAATCGAAGTCGCTTTTCCGCGATGCACTCAGGAATGCGGCTGAGATGACTTTACTGCGATTCCTACTCGGGTCAACACAAGAAACGTCCGTGGAATTTAAAGTTTTCAAGGAAACATCAAATTATAATGGATTTGTGTTCTATAATACAAAGGCCATTGTAGTTCTCGAAAACATTACAACATCTAAAAAAAATTTTAAAAAAAGCAAAAACTTTGTAAATGTAGCCCATATAATTCAATGCAAAGAAACTTTGTAGATCCGTAGAATAAAAACTATACACATCTAAAAATTGAATTTCTGCTTAAAAATATTTTATGATTGTCATATAAAATATTTCCGGAAACTTTCCGATGTTTGTTACTCAGTTAACATATTTATTTTTAGTTAATTTAGCAGAGAATCGCCGAGAGAGGGAACAAAGCGTTCATGTCCAAGAAAGTCGGGGTGACTCCTGATTGTAACGATAGGTTATGCTCAAGCAATCGGTGGTTAACATATCTTCCCGTCTGGCCAATGTAGGTGTTTATTCGCGTAAGCGTAATCTTAAAACTCTCACTTTAGAGTCGGCACATTGATACCCGTGCTTTACAGTGCAAGAGGGGTCATTACCTTTCTAATTCGCAACTACAGGACAAAGCTTCGCCAACTTGTAGGGGGCAGAAAACACCAAGGGCACATCGTACTGAAGATCAATTTTTTTCAACTTGTGTAAAATCCTATCTAGGTACGGAATAACAAGCGGGTTTCTGCATCGTCTTTTTCTCTGGGGGCAGGGTTCTCCCTATAGTTTCCTTAACAAGGCTTCCGCAAAGCTTAACAAAACCGATGATGCGAAACCCGCCGGTGTTAACCGACCTGTCGACCAAAACCATCGCGAACCACATGGTGACACGACTTCTCACGGGCGACCTTAAGACAGGAAGAAGGTATACTTCTTTTCACTAATGCAGAGTGCGACGAGTCAAATGAAAGAAAACGCTTATTCGAACGGGGATGATATGACCAGCAGACGTGTCTAGCCGTGAATCCTAATCTCAAATTACAAAATTGTAGAGAATTTTCATCCTGAAGTTTATCAGTGAACATGAGTCCTTTCAAATCTTTTTGATATTTTCTAAAACAGATTTGACGACGCTTCACTTAGTCATACTCCTAGACATATTGAGCGAAACCAAGAACTCATTAACGCAAAAGAACACTTTACAAATACGCTCGTTATCTAGATATTCAGAGACGGCTCTGTCGCACTTGGCAAAAATATATCACAAAGCACAGGTGCCACACACGAGCCTATGCAAATTCCTTCCATTTGTGCGTAAAACTTACCGTCATGCAGGATAAATGTTGACTCCAGTTAAAACTTTAACATCTCCAAGAACCTCTCAGTACACACGCCGCTAGCGCTCTGGAAGCCTATCTCGCCATTATTTTAATGCAGTTACGTACCAAGACAAACATGGCCTTATAAGGGATGGAGCAAAAAATATCTTCAACATCCACACACACATTTGTGAGTGTACCAGTGCTCAGGTAACTTATAACACCCTGAGAATTGTTCACCAAATGAGGATCAAAGGTCTCTAACCCGCTCAGGTGCTCCTTCAAGAATCAGCTGACTTGTCTTTGCCACGCTCGCCTTTGCGTAAGCTCCAAGATAATTTTGTATTGTCCAAATTTCGAAGTAAAAAATCGATTTTATATATAAATTTTAGTGAACCACAATTATTACGCATTTTTTATTACATCTACACGTGCTTAACTTTTAAGTTTTACCCTCTTCCCCTTTTAGCACCATCCTAAGAGGCCTCCTTTAAGTGATGGTCGTCTTTTTTGGGTGGGTTTGTCCTGCTGGTTATAACAACGTGATTATTTTGAGGCTTGCAGATTCCACAGTAGCAAACTCCAATTTCGAAAACATGAACCTGCTCTTGTAGACGATACTTCCACTGAAAAAATGAACCAATTCATAATAAGAAAGGGCATAACGTACTGTAAAACGAAATCTATCGTATGTGCTAACATGAAGTATTAATAATATTAAATTCCACTGCTTCACAAAAGCAAGAAAAGGGGGTTTATTTGTATGGATAGAGAAAGAAGGTGTGCATGTTGCAAAAAGGGTTAGTAAACCAACACCATGCCAAGATAGAGTATCAGTAGATCGTGTTTTCAGGCCACAATATTTGTAGTGGGAGCTCGCGCTGCCACTTCGATGCATGCTCTGAAGCGCGCGCCCGTAACGGTTAAGTAAATAATTTGCAAATTATCTACAAAAAAAAACACATATGTTTTTTGTTTTTTTTTAATATAGTAAGGTATATTACAAACAAGCAACATTTCTTGCCTATCGTCAAATTATGATCCAGCTGTTTAAATATAAACATCTACATTCTGATCCGCACTGTCCTCCGGTTAATTTAAGCCCCAAAGAAAAAGAAATAACGAAACTTCAAAAAAAAGCGACTGAAGTCCCCACCCGGAAGCGACGTCACCGGCCACAGCGGGAGCGGGAAACCAGTCATCGCGAGCCGACTTGACAGCGTCGCATTATCTAATAGTCACGTGTGTCGTAGAAAAGGTGAGCCACACAATGTGCTACGTCTTGAAGCGCGCAGTTTTCGGTAGTTTTTTCCCATGGTTTTGGTGTGGTGGACTCTAGACAGCCTAACTTCGTCAGAAAATAACGCGGTAAAAGGTAAAAGAATTTTAGTTGCTGTAAACGACTTATTTTTGCTGGCTCAATATTTCGCGATTTAGGTCACAGCTGTAGTTTTGGAATGATTCTCGGGTCCTAATTTTCGCGACGCATAGTGATCTTAATATAGTTTCCAGTGTGTTTACGTTTTACCGGAATTGTTCACGGGACCTATTTTTCGTGAATTATAGGCATTTCGCGAAATTCGCGAAAATTTGGTCTTCGCGACATTTAAGAAGTTTACGCATCTGGATACGAATAGTCACGGCATCATTAGACGACGGGCAACACATCTCCAATCGCTATGTGCCAAATGAGTCGAATACTTATAAAGTTAATCAGTGAATATTAGAGAACTAGATTATTAACCATATATTTTTATTCGCAAGCTGACGTCCGCGTGGTCGACAGCCTTATGCCGAAGGCAAAATGTCAGTTGTTTTTTTTTTTTGTATTTTTCTTAGCCATTTCTGAAACATTTTGATATATACAAGGGCTTGCGCACTCGAATTCTGATGCCATCAATTACGACCGAGCGCAGTCTCAGATCAGACACAATTGCGGCGTTCGACTGGGGCTGGTGTTCAAACAAAGCATCAAACAAAGGACGCTCGGCGTCGGGCTGGGACCCAATTGCTGAGCTTGCGCTGTCAAAATATAATGACGTTTATTTAAGAAAGAGAGAAATTTAACCTGGTTTGTTTTGTCCAGGTCCATGGCGTTGGCCGGTTTGCTGCTGTGGTTCGTAAAACTAATGGGGCAGAGCTGATAAGACTGCCTCTTCGCCAGCCGAAAGCGAGAGGTGAACTCTTATCAGACCCGCCCCGTTGTCATATGGCATGCCTTATGCAACGACTTGCCTCACACCGCAGAGGGGTTTGGCGCCCAGTTCGCGGTCTTGTATGCGTAACGTATACAGTTACTTCCAGCTTAAGAAACGCAGGGTGTGGCCTTTTATGTTCAGGCTTCTTGCTCCGTGATTGGCTCTTCCACGTTATCACCGGCTAATGCCGCACTCTCATTGGCTGCGGAGCGATAATCAGATGCTTGGGACTCGCCACACCCTGCGCTTTGAAAGGGACACTGACATTCGCCAAAAAAAGTATTTTAGGCGATTTATTATGGTGTCGGGAGACTTCCCAATAAAACTTTTGCTGCAGATTCACGTATATCTTTAATAACGCCAAAAAACTCAACTGCTCGAAATCGTAACCGAAACCCGGGCGCAGAAGCTCATGGCCGGAAGTCCCGTAACTACACCCGACCGCGTTTTTTTTTTTTTTGTTTTTTTTCTTTTCTCCTCTTTTTCGACGCGTGAAGCAGACGACGACGACGACGAATTTGTGTGCTCCATTTGTTGTGCTCTTGTTACGCACTTCCGCTCAATCTTCTGCGATTGAAGATTGACTGGCCGCTACCACGCACGAACAACAGTTCCAAAGTAGCTGCCCCACATCCATCGGAACGTTTGTCCGTCGTGCGCCGCCATCGCGTTGTCCAGCCCGCGGTAATTCGCCATTTTGAGAATCACCTTTACATGCACCGGGTGTTTGCGAGAAATACTAACCTGCCTTTTCGCACCGCAAAAATAAACTAGACATTGCGGAAAGCTCCAACTCCGTCAAAACGTAGCAACAGCCGTTCAAGCAAGATGACAAAATGTCAACACTTACCATTATCGGAATAAAAAGTTAGAGGTAAAAACTGGTTTCGCCTACGAGAGGACGCCGTCCGTGAGAAGAAACAAACAAAATGCCTATGTTTATGGCCACTTCTCACAGATGGCGCCCCAATCGGCCGAGGGTTTTTGGTTAGTTTCGGTTTCAGTCTGGCGGTTTGCGGCACAGCACCGCCACACCGTTTCTCACGAGCTCCGCTCGGTTTGGGTGCAATTCCAGGTTGTTAGGGAACTGTTTTTTTTTTTTTTTAACTCAGGTTGGTGTCGCTAAGTTGTGTATTGCATAATTGTTTTGTTTATTGTGGATAAAAATGTTTTGTCACTTCACCAGCTGGCTCTGCATTTTTGTTATGACGTGAGCCTTTTCCCTGATTTACGGGTTTAACATTGTGTGCGACACCGGACTGTATAATATGAAGGTAATAAAGTGAGCGATATCTGAGGAGAGAAGAGGGCACATACAAAGAATCTAATTTGCATGGGCATTCAGAGACACGAGAGAGCAGGCGCGTCAAGAGAGGCCAGGCTCCGTGGCATTTGGCAGCCCTAAGAAAGGCCTTTGTCAGGTTATTAAAATAAATAAACTGTACACTTGACGGAAAAGTGTGAGTTGGTCTCATGGGCTCTTGTCAGCTAGGTACGTTCTAGGCAGGGCACTACGGCTCTAATTCAGTTGGAAGCAAAGCTTCGACGTGACCTTTTAGGCGCCAAGTGCAGAGGCCAAGCCTGGTCACGTACTCTCCAAATGCAGCAGCTCGCATCTCGTCCGTGATGAGAGCGAACGCTGCCTCGATACGCTGCTTTAAGGCGTCGAGTGTGGGGATGCGGCCCTTGTACACCTGGGACTTTACAAACCCCCAAACAAAAAAGTTGCATATCGTGAAGTCTGGCGATCGGGGTGGTCACGGCATGCCAATCACCGTCCCATCCAGCGTTCTGGGAAGGTGTTGGCCAGCCAGTGCCTTACACTCGTCGACCAGTGGGGTGGCCCGCCATCCTGCCTAAAAATGTAAACGTTCCGCTGCATGTGCAGTGCTTCCAACTCGGGAAGGAACTCATCCTGCATCATCTTCATGTAGGTGCTTCCAGTTACATTGTCGTTGAAGAAAAAGGGGCGAACGACGCCCTCTCTCCAGATTCTGCACCAAACTGTTACCTTCGGCGACTGCAAAACTTTCTCGGGCGTCCAGTGCGGATTTGTCCAACTCCAGTAGCGGCCATTTTGCGTGTTCACCTGCCCGTCCAGGTGAAATGTCGCCTCATCACTAAGCAACAAAACCTGCCGATGTGGTGGATCTTGTCCAATCCTGAGGAGCTCGTCTCGGCAAAAGTCGAGCCGCTTCTCAGGGCAACTACTTATGAATCAAGCCAAGCTTGTACGGACGCATCTCGCCAATAGCTTTGCGCACGGCGTGCGTGGATACTCCGAACAAATGCGCGGCTCTTCGCAGAGACAAGTGGGGATCTGCCTCGAAGGCCCCGACGATGGCGAAGCGGAGCTCTTTTTGAGGAGGAACGTGGAAGAGGTGCGTTTTGTTTTTGACGCTACATTCTTCTGCAAAGCGCCGGGCCCACATCCAGATGACCGACTTCGAAGGTGGCCGTAAGCCGCACTCAGAAAAAACTTGCACTTGACCTTTTTTAAGCTCCTCAGTTTGGTGTTCCAAAGTACGACCTTCCTTTAGTGCTTGCGCGTTAACTGCCGCATAAGGAATACCAGTTGGTAATAAAATAAAAGTGAATATGAACAATAAATGCAGGTGCGCGTAGATGATTGTCGGCGTTCGTGAAGACAGAAGCAGACGACGTCTGCTTAGGTATTCATCGGGACACCTTTTCATAATAAAAACCGAGTGACTCCAATTTCAGATATTGCATTTAGTTTTTTTTTCCTTCTATTAACACCCGACAAAGGTGGGGGCAAGGATACGATACTTTTGTCAGGTATTTTAACTTTGCCGCCAGTCGATCGGATTAGACAAATGGGGGAGCACGGGAAGCTTCGAGGACAAGTGGCGCCATCTGTGAGACGCGGTCGCAAACAGAGGCATTTCGTCTGCTGCTTCTCGCGTACGGCGTCCTATCATAGGCGAAAACTGTTTTCTACCTCTAACTTTCTAATCCGGTAATGGTAAGTGTTGACATCTTTTGGCATCTTGCTCGAACGGCTGGGGCTACGTTTTGTCTAGTTTATTCTTGCGGTGCGAAAAGCCGGGTTCGGGTTTTTCACAAACTTCCGGTACTTCATGTGATCTGTACATATTTTTGTTTTCGATCAACATATTTGCAGTGTCAAAAAAGCCACGAAAATTGGGATAGCAATTTTTTTTTTAATTTTTACTATTGAATGTGTGCCTTAGATGACACAGGACTTTGAATATTTTTGGCACACATACCATTTGACCATTGAAAAAAGAGTGAGCGCGACTGAAACTGACCAATTCTCGACCGACTGTTTTCGAGCAGAAAGAAAACAAATTTCGAGCCGCAAATTGTGTTCTCGGTAGTTAGGCTCTTAGAGGTCCTGTTCAAATAAAAATCTCGGCGAGCATAGATACCCTGTCAATGTCTCTTTAGGTTGTCAGTGATTATATAGGCACATTTAGTGGCCTACTTGGGGACGGATATCTGATCAGAACACGGGCTCGTTACAAGAATTCTACACAAAACACTCTTGGAATACGGCCGCCTTGAACTTTTCAAAGTCTCCAACATACCTTATTAGAGTAATAAAAAAGATAATATTAAAATTTATGTTAATTAAAAAAATAGCTTCATGGGCTGACAGCAGGGTTGGGCAGTAACGCGATACAAGTGTATCGCGATAGTATTTCAGAAATACATTTCGTATCTGTATATCTTCATCGCGACGATACATTTTTTCCCCAGTATCTGTATTCCTATAGCGAAATACATTTGGAATGTCCAAACACCTTTTCTTTTTCTTTTTTTTTTACTTCTGAGGGCATTACGGTCAAGGAGATGCTGGGGTATTGTTACTATGCTAACCAAGGTTCCTTCCGATTCCCCAAACTATTTTTCTCTGCGTCCTCTTCTCTCTTCTGAAAAGTGTTGCGTAGTCGGGGATTTGAACCAGGTGGCGTGCCACGAGTGGAGTCAGAGCATCTTCTGTCGCAGGTCCTTAGGTAGGGATTTCTTGAGTCATTGTTTGCTGGCATCCAATGCCCACTGCTAACCGCCTTTCTTGCCTTAGCATACACAGTACACCCAGCCGTCAAAGCTGAGTCACAGTCCGTTGCAGGAGAAGCCTGGTGCATGTTTGACTTGAAATAATGGCATGACTCACGTAGTGAAATTCAACACATATTCGAATGCGGCTGCGCACGTAATATTGCACGGCTCAAGGGTACGTCATCAGTCGACGTGAACGTGACCCGCTGCTGTGGTGATCCGAAACCCAGGAACGAGGCCAGACGTGGCCTCGCTGTGCCGACCCAGACTTCATACACCTGCTACTCGTCTAGAGCGCGCTGTTTCTCGGAGAGCTCGCACCTGTGCCGGCAATATCAGGTCACAATCCACGAGGTCTCTGTTTGGATGATGCTAGGCGTAACTTGGACTGCAACGCATGCGTCGGTGGCGGAGGGTCGGCAGGAAGGACCTTCACAACAGGGAAGTCACCGTATCGTTTTTTTCAACCGTAACAGAAGATAAGACATGTGTTCCAGGATGCTTCAGGTGGCCCACTCTTCTCACAAATTTCAAATGACCCTGCCTGCATGATCTTCAACGAGGTAACTTACAACGAAAGTACGTATTGTCCTTGCATACAGCAGCGTGGTAAAGTTTCATGTTCAAGGCCACACCTACAGATAAAGAATACCAGTTGATTCCACAGAGACGTCATGTGATCAATGTTGACAGGCGCATCCTTATTGGACAGGGGCGTGGTGACGTTTTGAAGGGATTTAGAGTGGCATACAATTTATTTAGAGGTCGAAGCATTTTCGCATCTCTCGTGAGACAGACAGGATGTCAGGGAAGGGACCACGGTCAGTTCTTCATGGAACATCTTCTTGAGCCCATTGAAGACTCCTCGTCGTCCGAAAGCACAACCTTCAAGGCAAAGTGCCATGCCTACAGGAAAGTAATTTCGGGATAAAAAAACTTCAACTTCAAACTTCAAGCTTCATCTCAGTAGGCGCCTCAAACAAATTTGAAATTTGTATGGCAGTATCAATATTTCTGTATTTGTATTTCTTTTCTCCCTAAACTTTATTCCTGTATTTGTATTTCCAAAGACTTTTTGCCTCTATTTAAAATGTATTTCCGATACGTATCACAATACATTTTTACAGATATATTTTAGTATCAGTATTTAGCTACTATTTTAATGTATCCCAGTATTTCTATTTCTAAATACGTTTTTGACTATTTCTGCCCAACCCTGGCTGACAGCTACGATTGTCCTTTCACTAATAACCCCTTCCCCTGGCCAATCGCTTATTTGGGTCTCGGAGCATCTGGTCTCGGGGGTGGAGCGGCCAAGCGACTGCTCTCAGGGGCACATAATGCAGCAGACGGCTGCTCTACTCGCTAGCATTTTCGCTGCGCGGGCGCCACCGCGCTGCTTCTTGCTGCGACACTGTTCCGGTTGTTTTCTCCACTAACGCCGCCTACCAATGCCTCACCAGCCCCGCGTACAGCACAAAATCCGTCGAGCTGGACAAGCGCAGCTCGTGTTTACTGCCTTAGCTAATAAGGCTACCAATTGACGTATCCTTGCCGAGGAATAATAGGCATGCCTCCAGCTAAGAGTGATTTTTTACACAACTTGATCGCAACTCCAGCTGTTTGGCGGGAGCGTCGACACCTCGGCACCGCGTCGTATCGCTTCGCCGACCTTCGAACAGCTCGTAGCAATGCTTGTAACAGCACCGCACCCCTCTGATATTTTCATAATATTCTATTGTCGAGTACTCCAGGCACAATCAATTTCGGGGCTGCCACAATATCGCTAACGCAAATATCAAAACTGAGATGTTGCGAGTGACTATGAACCAAACTCCTCCGAAAAATGCAGCGCCAAAAACTTCTTCAAATCGCTCGACGCGCTCCGTCGCTTTTCCACGGATTGGTTGGAGCCGCTCGGCGAGCACTCCATCGGCTGTAGATCTACAGGCGGGACACTGAGAGATCGCTTGCACCTGGCGAGAGGCACAGGAATTCGCTCGGCGAGCGCGCGCCAAGCGCTCGTTATGTGCCGGAGGAAAAGGCGATTACTTTCTACCTGAGAGCATAACCTAGGTATAAAGCCGGATTACGCGTACCTTCTACTAGTTTCTTTTCTAAACATGTGTGCAATTTAATTTTGAACACCAGTATATGATAAGGACTGAGAAGAAGGGATTGCTCGGAAAGGAAGATCACCTTACTAACACAAATAGAACGGCTCAAAATCATTCAACAAGGTTAAATATAATGCCTAAAGTGCGACGCAACAAAACAAGAGACTGAAACTTGTTTTTCCAAACGGGGTTTCTTTCTTACAGACAGTACACTCGCGCTACATACCGACCTAATACGCGAAATATTGTTTCAGAAGCGCTACTTAGCAAGTTTACTATAATATACTCACAAGACAAAGCACGTTCTCATCTCGATACTCGGACGAGCCGTCGCTGCATTCCACCTGGCAGTGCGACGCTACTGTGAGCTGAAATAAATTGTCTCATAATTATTTAAGCTCAATTAAGAAATAAAAGTCTGCACTTTAAGTCAGATGCTGAAACCATACAGGCCGTTATATGAAGGATTTTGTTGATCTATTTTTTTTTTTTTTTGATAAGACCACTAACGAACCAGAGTCAACGCGTTTTCAGTTGATATTTCATTTAGAGGGCAAAATAAACTTCGAAGTTACATGTTTTTACCACATTTCGAAGTACCTGGCTGCATAAAACTTTAGGTATACCAGCGTATCTTAAAACGTTTGTAAGTACCTAGCTATATAAAACATCAGGTATACAAGCGTATCGTAACACTGTGTACCAAGCTACGGATCTATACTATATAAGAATACATACCAGCCTACCTACAACAACAAGCCGACCTTTCATGTTGTTCATTTCCCCTTCTATGAAGAGTTGGTTTCATCTTATTTCTCCCACGGTTCTTATTAAACTGTTCTGCCCCTCCTCCGACTTTAAGGAACATTTATTTAAATTTTGAAATAGTTCGAATATTTCAGAGAATTGTACCGCCTGGGATTCATTCACAAGACCGGGTTTATGCTCAATATTGCCATTTTTATATTGCACAATTGGGCAAGATATTTTGGGGAGAAATGACAAGAAAATTACGAAACTAATCCCTGGAGAAGAGGAACAAGAGGGACAAAGGACAAACACAAATCTCGAAGCACAGCTAGGTGACTGGTGCGCTACCGAAAAAATCCCCCTGGTCCGGGTATCGAACCAGGGACCTCTCCATTTCCATGGAGCGCTCGCGCACCAGTCACCTAGCTGTGTTTAGAGATTTGTGTTTGTCCTTTGTCCCCCTTGTTCCCCTTCTCCAAGGATTATTTTCGTCATTCATGTCCAGCTCGCTTGCTCCTTTGCATTTAATTGCATTATAATCCAACAAAAAATTTTATTTAGATCGAATTCCTACTAAAGTGATTGGCTAAGGGCGATATAGATATACACAATTTGACACATTTAATACACAGTGTCAATAGAAGAGGTACACAGGCCTCGAGGGAGATGTGATGGTAAACGCTCATAAACTTCAGCTTGACATGCATATAAAACCCCTAGACAAGAACAACAAAGCCGCAAAAAAAGAAAAGGAACAACAGAAAGAAGTCTCAAAACAGAGGCAGCGGTGTTTGAGACGTCGTTCTGTTGTCACTTTCATTTGTCTGTGTTGTTTATTTTCCTTGTCTCGAGGTTTTATAAGTATGACCGTTCACCGGTTAGCATGTGCTATTACTCATATTTCAGTAATTCAGCTTGACCTGTGTATATTCCTAGTACAATATAAAACTTAGCCCTGTTCTAACTGGTGTGGGAAATGTATAGTATTATGTCTTAGGAGCTATATTGAAAAACCAATATTTTCGGGTTAAGTTTCAGGATATATATACTCCGGGCACAACGAAAATGTCGATTTTATCGATAAAACATTTAATAAATTTGAGCGGGATTCGCATCGTACACAATACAGACTTCAAAAAAAAAAAAAAAAAAAACCTGGAAGCGCCGGTACTTTTTTTGTTTTTTTTTTAGGAATAAGGATTGAGTTTTAAAGCTATTGCGTTTACAATAGAGAAGCAAGAAGGGTAGCACATTTTATGAAATTAATATGATTATGCAGCGTGGTTTACAGAAATGATGGGTGCAGATAATAATAATTTAAAAAAATATTGGGACTAACGCTTACGAAAGAATTACACATAGAAGAACAGCAGCAGACGCCCAAGTGCGTGGCCGGGAAAGAGGAATAGGGAGGTAACGGCGGGAAGTCGAAATCCAGATTTCGTGGAAAAAGAAAAAAATTAAAGGTAAAATTTCTCTCAAAACAGCTGGTCCATAACAGGCGAGGTAACGCAAGGAAACACACATATAAAACTAAGCTGGTAACAGCATGACTTTCTAAACCCTAAAATATAGAAGCACCACTCTACATCTTTTGTCGAATTGTAAAAATGTCTCTTCGGAGCCGACGTCGTGCTGCAAAGCCCCTATAACGAGGACTACCTTGCTCAATTTGAGTAAGGTTTGTTGGCGTTAAGGGTGTCATATGTCACCCAATGTTTTGCCATCACTAGTTAGTTCAAGTTAATGTAAACGGTTAAGGAGGACTTGAAGAAAATAATAAGTAACTTTTTTTAATATTGACATGCAATTTTGACACATTTCGAGAAGTGAGTTTCGTTTCTGCATTAATCAAATATTACAATATTGGCTAAGCAAATGTTTCTAATACACTCTGAAAATGCTTTTAAAGATGATCATTTCGATATACCTTGCGGAGTTTTATATTAAGTAGTTCGCTGGTAAATAATTTTTGAATTTGTCTCCTAAACTTGTTTATTTTGCGTGTTTCGTAATTTTTTTTACAGATTTTTTTAATGAAATGTTTTGTCATTATGTGTGCATGTTGCAAACCTTTCATAAAGTAA
The DNA here is from genome assembly GCA_013358835.2 of Ixodes persulcatus. Lineage (NCBI taxonomy): Eukaryota > Metazoa > Arthropoda > Arachnida > Ixodida > Ixodidae > Ixodes > Ixodes persulcatus. The sequence continues at coordinate 36,864 of JABSTQ010002465.1, read as the reverse complement.
AATTCATCAAATTTTACTACGTTTATGTTTCGGTGTGAAATTGACGGATAGCGACGCCTTGCCAATCTAGGAAGCTGTGTTGCTGGGCTAGTTGGTTCATCTTAGTTAAGCGTATAAAATAGCGCAAAAAAGTCAGGAATACGAAATAAACAGGACAAGCGGAGGTAGCGCTTGTCCTGTTTACTTCGTGTTCCTGTTTGTTTTTTGTTTTTTTGCGCTAGTTTACATGTTTTACGTTGGCAATCTCCACGCCTCGAGCTTCGAAATGTTATACTTCCTGAAAAAAATTGGCTACGGCGTTCGCATATAGCTGAATCATCCTCCCAAGGACATGGCTTTCACTTATATATTTTTTTACAGAAACATAAAAATATGACCCGGACCGTCATAGTACGATCTTACGTTAAAAGCCCTAAAGATTCAGTTTATTTTATATTTTATTATGGGTTATCCGTGTGAAAACCATAAAATTATGCATTGAAAGTTTTCAACCTCAAATTTATGTGAAACAAACATGAATATCAACACCGCGGAGGCTCGGAAACCCAATACAGTCATGCCTTGTTAATACAGAGCCGTCAATATGGATACCCCGCTAAGTCTATAACATTTCCGGGGACGAACTGCGTAAATACATGCATTTTGCCTCGTTATTATGGACAACCCGGATTGTGTACACTTTTTTTAAGGGAACGGAGGTGTCCATAATTACGAGACATCACTCCGATACAAATGCTCACTTCAAAAGCAACGAAAAAGGTAGATATATATTACGTTTTTGTGGATAAAAATATCTGTTCCGTTGCATCCTTTTGATGATTCATGTGGAGGAACTGTGTATGACTCTGCCAGGTTTTAATAAAAAGAGAGCATAGATCTCGGTTAGTTCAGAATGTCCGTCTGGTTGTGATATACTTCTAACATGCAAATTACTGAGGGAGGGAAACCCAAGCCTAAAGATCCTTCAGATTATCTCCCATGTGCAGATAAATGGTGCAACTCGTTTTCGTGAGTATGCACCAACACGTGGTCCTGACGTCACGCCGCTGCGGTGGCTCTGCTATGTGGAGCGCAAGTCCGTCTGCTTCTTTTCTAAGGGTTGTGGTGACGTCAGAAAGACGCTGAGCTCTGATTGGCTCTGATTAAGTGTAGTGGGGGGACCTGAGAGCAAGCTGCCTTGAGGTCTATAGCCCCTATCCTTTAATCAGAGCCAATCATAGCTCGGCGTTCTGACGTCACCACACCACCTGCAAAAGAAGCAGACGAACTTCCGCTACGTATTGGCAAGGCGCATGCGTAGTGCCCACACCTCGAGTGGGAACTGCGCATTTGCCCACATCTCGTGTGGGCTTGTTTGGAAACAGCGCATTGGCCTATGAAAAGTGATCAATTTTAATTCAATTTTTTTGTTTCTAAAAATGAAGTGACAGACGAGATACCTCTTCTCCGTGTATTTATCAAGCTCGGCGAACATTAGCTGAGGAGATAATATCACTGTAAGTTGCCGGAGTAACTAAAATCTCTTCATTATTTTTTTTAATTATTGGTTTTAGGGGTTACGTTGAAATTGCAGTATTCATGGCAAGTCGACTCTATACGTGCGATGTCATGCGATGTTATGCAAGTAATTTATATTATTGCTCAGGGAATTAAAGACGGCCGTTCGTGAATTACTGCCAGCTGTACGAAGAGAACACTTCGAACGTGACCTATTATATTCAAGGAGATAACGTACTACGAATATCCACTTATTCTTTAATCTCTACTTTGTTTTCGTAACTGTTAAATAATTTGGTAGAGGCAATTACTCTGAATCGCTTGATGTTCGTTTCTAGGAAAAAAAATGTAGCTATAGTCAATGATAATTTAGCAGACGGATATCGCGGTCTATTCTGTTCAGGCTTCATGATTCGTTATTTGGCGTTCTTATGCGGAGCGCAAGTTCGTCTGCTTCTTGCGCAGGGGCTGCAGGGACGTCAGAACGCCGGGCTTTGATTGCCTCTCATTGGATGGCTAATGGGTAGACCTCAAGGCAGGTATTGCAGCGAGGTCACCCACTAGCCTCCTAGTCGGAGCCAATCAAAGATCGTCGTTCGGACGTCAGCGCAGGCCCTGCGCAAGAACGCAAGAAGCGGACGAACTAGCGCTCCGCATAGGCTAGTGTCGCACTCTCATTGCCTTCAAAGCGATAATAGGATGCTCGGATGCTTGGGACTTGACATGCCCGGCATTTCTTTTAGGTTCTCAGGGACTATGAAATTCGTAACTCAATTTGAAACACAATGGAATTACGTGCATGTGAAAATGGATTAAAAGCTTGAACATTTCTTGTCTGTTTTTGTTTTTGTTTTTTTACTATATTTTACATAGCGTGGTTTACATGTGCAAAAATAGTACTTCAGACGTAAAATGCGTTTTTTTTATTAAAGAACAACTCCAGTCTAAAACGAAACAAAATAAATTACTGGTATCGCTTTAGTGGCAAGAAATATGATCACAGCCTAAATATTACGTCAAAGTAAAGCCGCGTAAATCCACTAAAACCCATTTTAAAGATGCGACAAGCTGCTCTTTAGCGGGCGGCAAGCGGGTTAGCTTTTGGTCAAGGAACACTGGTGCAGCACACTGGTGAAGTCACGTCCCGGTGGATCTGCGGTTCATTGGTTGCGTACCGCGTACCACAGCACTACGGTGACGTCACGTCGCGGCCGTACGGTTGATGATCAGTGTTGCCATCACTCTAGCAGATAGTTTGGGTTTCGCCGTAAACGCCCGAATCTAAACTTTGAGCTGTTATATTTATCAAACTGCATACGGCATCGAAAAAGAGTTATACCATGTAATTCAGGGACACTGCTTTAGCTGAAAACAGTCGTAATCCCAAATTCAAAAATATTGATCGGAGTTGCCCTTTAAGTTGAGCGAACAGCGCCCTAGGAAAGATGGTCACTATTGGAAACAGCGGAGCATGAAAGCTCGGTTACACACACAAAAAAAAAACGAGCCGACAGTTATTAACCATTCATTTTAGTCTTAGTCCACAAACCGACACGGGCGATATAAAACCGTAATGTTGTACACTGATCCGAAAGCGATAAACAACACTGGTTTTCAATAATATGTCTGGTCTTACTTGTCCTGTGTTTATATTTGCTCTCTTTAGGTTATCACCTCTATTTGACGGGGAATTCTCAAAAGTTCGAGTTTCACGTAATGCGGTAGAAGACAAATTGTGTTTTTGAAATGGCATCGGGGGTGTAAATATTTTGTAAATGGTGTCCTCTTTTGAACTAACGAAATGTGTGATTCCTAAAATAACTTTGCAATACGCACAGGAAACGAAATGACCTTATAACAATGGGCATAACACCTCATACTCACCGTATGGGATGCAATTTCCTTGCTTGCAGATACCAATCTCTGTCACGGTTGTAGTCTCAGAAGAAAAAAAAGGTCTTGATACTGTTTTTTGTAACTGTAAAAAAAGCATAGTATTTTAAAGTGCAAGTTTATAATTCTTGTATTTTTAACCATTTCCATATAGCAGGTTATTTTCTTTCAGAATCATTCGGGCAGATGTCATGCCACTGTTATGAAGAAACCTTGAGGAATTCGAAGCAAAAATGTGCAATATGACTTATTTTAGACTTTATACTCATTATATGAGCAATGTTATTATGCAATGTTTCACTTACATATATGCATCATGAAATACTTTAAGGTAATATTGTGCCGATAGCTTAGTATCTACATTAAAAAAATACGCTGCTCAAGCCAGACTTTGCTCTGGGGGCCGCTATAAAAACAGAAACTTCATAGAAACATGGGTAAGCAAGCAGGAGTAACGCTTAAGTGGTACTTTTTTTTTTAATCCAAGGGACGTTACAAAATTCAGCGAAATAAGTATACATTTTCCAGCTAATCCCCCCAGGGTAACGACAGTCAAACGTAACTCAAGAGTTTTTCGCGAGCACTCCCTCGGTTATAATTAATGACCTGGTATACATTCCGGTTAGGACTTATTTGCAATCGCTGTGATAGCTGCAATAGTATATATCTAACACCTTCAGAGCACGGCACGTGTGTTGTGCTTAGTCAAACACAGCGTCTGGCTATGGTGAACGTTGGTGGCAAATAATCAGCACCGTATAATAAGGCCGCCTGATTTAACTATGCGTAGTGAACGCTAGTAGTTTTTCAGTATATTGTGTGACTTCTAGTGTGTAAAAACGAAAACCAATGCACATTTCGTAGGTCATGAAGATCAAACACACGTTTTAAGTAATATTTTAAATAAACAGCAGAGACACTTAAGACTGCTTACGTGCAGGAATGTGAAAGCATTCCTACACGTAGCGCATTCCTTCAGGCAGTGTGCCACGTCTTCCTTTTTTACACGGCGCTCCGGCGGTGACATCACGCTCCACCGCTGCGCAGACGCGGCGAAACCCGCCGGCTTTACGACGGCTTCCGTGACGAAGCATCTGCGTTGCTGTGCTTTTCTTTGTGTTTTATTTCTGAGGCGCGTCCTTGATGACGTATTGGTGTGACCATCTTTCGGGCACAACGCTACCGCTTTTAAATTTCACCTTAAAAAAACTTAAAAATTGTTTTATTGCTTTTTTAAGCAATCCAAGTATTATACATTAATTATTTTAAAATATATATTTGAACAAAGCCCTCGTTAGTCCTCGCAAAAAAAAAATGTCCTAGCCTGTAAACACTTCAACCCCAAATTACGCAGATTAAAAAAAATACATCTTAGGTTAAGATCAAAAATAAAAACATTCTTCGTGTGTTTTGAGTAGTTAAATTTCAAATCAATCTGACGGAAAAAGTAAGCGTAAATAAACCTATGCACTATTCGTTTGTGCGCTGTCGCTGCCTTTCAGCTGCGAAATCTCCGTGGCATTGATAGGAGGTACGAGCGTGCAGACTCCACTAACTCCCTATCAAGAAAACAGCACGTTAAGTTCGCGGCTGTATTAAGATTCCCCACGTAGCTCTGCACGGAAACCGGAAATAAGCTCTTTTTTTTTATTTTGAAGCCTGAATGAACTGAGTTTATGGTCGCTGTCCTACGACGGTTTTCTTTTTAACATGCAAACTAGGGATGCCGCGAACTTTTTTTCGAATTGAAGCTTCGATCATCGAATCAAGCGGTTCGAAAGATTCCAAAGATTTTGAATTTTCGAACTTTGCATATCGAGAAATTCAACGGAACTCGAAATTTCGAACTTGTTAAACTAAGAAGTTCGACGCTTTTCGAAATGTCGAACTTTGCTCGTTCAGAAATGGAATGTTTTTCGAACCTTCGAACTTATTACGCTAAAAAGTTCAATCCCTTCCGAACTTTCGAACTTATTACGCTGCAAATTTCGATGCTTGTCGAACTTTCGCACTTTAAAAAAATTAAAAATCGATGATTTTTAAATTTTCGAACTTCTTGCACTATAAAGTTCGAAGCTTTTCGAACTTTCGAACTTCCTACGCTAAGAAATTCGATAATTTTCGAACTTCCAAACTTATTTATCTAAAGAATTTGAACTTTTTCGAACTTTCGAATCCTGAGAAGTAAAAAATTCGACGAACTTCGAACTTTTAGGGTAAAGGTTTGAAGTTCGTCGAACTTCGAAGGACCGGCGGGCGGTTTCATTTGGATTCAAGCAGTGAGGTACATTCGTAATTCTTTTTTTTTTCGCATTTTTGCATGCGGTGCCGCATTCCTTGCGAAAGACAATGCCGTTTATTTCAATATTCTGGCAGGCTTAGTTTTAAAGAAATAAATTCCCGAAGGAGCAGGGAAGGACGACGGGTTTTTGACAATTCTCGTTTGTACCATATTTGAAGCGCGTTATAGCCGAAGCTATTTATGGTAGAGATGCTAAACATTTTAAGAATGATCTATGTATAGCCTAGGTAAGTGTCGTTTTAATATTTGATTATTGTTGTTCAAGATGAGTTTCGAAGAAATGTTCAAACATGTATCTATGCCTAAATTGTTTGAGGTATCGCATTTAAATTAGCACCACAGACAGTACATATCATTGCCATCTGCAGAATACAAAATAATGTATTTATTGTTTTTTCACGTTGAGGAATAAATTAACTCATGGGGGAATATTTTTAATACTGTTCAAGTTCAGCACGTTCTTAAAAAAAAATAGCCATTTTTAATTTTTTTTTTCTCAATATACGTTCCAGGGACGTGTTTCTTTTAGCCTGTATACAATTTTGTAGGAGAAACTTGTTTCGAAGTTCTCGGCCTCTGAATATGCAAGAACGCAACACTTCCGGCGGGTTCATGATAGTTTTTCTTTCTCCACCTTTTCATTCCCGCATTTATTGTTATATTTATTTATTTTTATTTATTTTTTTACTAATGGCACAGTTATTTAGGTCGAAAAGACATAGCTTTGAACTTCCGAACCACTAAGCATGTGACGAGTAGTGCCTTCTGACGACGAGTTTCTAACAATGACCATCTACGCGATCTTTTATGCAGTGAAGAGCGACAGTAGCTATACATATGCATAAATAATTTCAGACTAAAATAAGCTCAACCACGCCTTTTTTCCCCGTATTGTTTTCTTTAACAGTCCAAAATATCTGGGGGGGAGGGGAGAGACTGTAACCCCCCCCCCCCCCCTTCCCCCCTGTTTTTCCTCTTCCGACGCCATTGGTATGGTAGAACGCTCCTCGACCTCGAGTTGTGTCGGCTTCTCTGCTTTTTGCTCGGCGTTTCCTCCGTCCCGGAAACTAAACCTCCAAAGCAATTACAAACTAAAAAATTGCCAAGGTGCATGTGAGCTGGTGTATGTTGATCATGATGCAAAATCCAGAGACTGAGAATGAAACTTGAAAGAAAAAGTGTAAGAAGACAGAAAAAAGGGGACAAGACAACGTCTCAAACTCACCTGAGTTGAGTTTGAGACGTTATCCTGAGCTGAGTTTTCAGCTGAGTTGAGTTTGAGACGGTGTCCTGAGCTGAGTTTGAGACGTTGTCCTGTCCTCTTTTTTTTGTCTTCTTATACTTTTTCTTTCAAATTTCATTCCCAATCTCAGGATTTTGCATCATGTGCAAACTAAACTTACTATATGCCATCGTCACTCGGGCGGCGTTCGATCGGATTACTACCAGCGTGCAAGGAGGCAGGGAGGCAGTTTGCCAGATAGCTTCAAGGTTTTTCTGAGCCTCAACCACCTGCCTGCCCCTGGCTGCTCCGAACTGGATGATTATCGTTAAGCAGTGCGTTCGTGTGATCACCACTGCGTGATGCACGTTAAAGACCTACCCGGGCTGGCGGTCACAATTACTGATCTATGGTCACACGTCACTCTGCACTGGCAAATATTCCAGCACATCCGGGACACTCGTCGTCTGATTTAATTGCCTGACCAACTTCGCGCAGTCTAAATATCACACCCGAACTTTTCTAAACTTGATTTCGTGAAAACCAGTGAGGCGTGAAAACGCTATTTGAAACTGAAACTGTGGAGGGACATGAAAACCGGACTTCGAACTTTGCGCACTTGGACTTGAAAGAAATTCAAAATCTTCGAAGTTTTTTTTTCAAATTTAGCCCTAAAAGAGAATTGAAACCTTCGAAATTTTCAAACTTTATGTAGAAAGAAATTCGAAATCTTCGAATTTATCGAACTTTTTGCCAATAAAAATTCGAAACGTTCAAGTTTTTTTAATTTTAAATTCAAAGAAATTTTAAATCTTCGAATTTTTCGAACTTCAAACTCAAAGAAATTTGAAATATTCGACTTTTCCAACTTTAGATCTTAAGAAATTCAAGACTTTCGAATCTCTCGAATTTTAAGTAAGGAAAGTTCAAAATCTTCGAATTTCTCGAAACTCAAGTAAAAAATATTCGAAATAATCGAACCCGAACTTTTAGAAACCGTGAAAGCTTCGAACCTTTCGAATTCGAAACTCCATGGTGTTTGAAGGTTGCGAACTATTCGAATTCGAACCTCGGCACGGTCGAAAATATTGAAATCTTTTGAATTCCAACCTCGGCTCGGTTCGGAAATATCGGAACCTTTCGAATTCGAACCTAGGGTGGTTCGCGGCATCCCTAATGCTAACTGTTTACGCATCTATCCCAGGTCGGGGTCTTATAAATTTTTAGAGTAGTCTTTTAATACCTGGTGAAGATTTCTTCAACATCAGGCATGGGTAAATTAAAATGATCAAGTGTGTCACGATAACCAAACATATCAGAAGTCACTGAGTGACTGTCAATAGCGTTATTCCACTTTATGTCTGTTTTCCCCCAGGGAAAATCATCACGTGCTTTTTCCCTGCGAGCGTAGGGCCGTTCAATCTTCGAACTTGCAACACTGGAGACACACTAAAAGTGATCCTAGAATGTCTCTTAATTTACAGACTTTCAGCTGGTTTCGCATTCCAGGAAGGTGGGTTTTCGGGAAGAATGCAGGTTTAACTTGGTTTTCATAAAACTCGTTCACGGTGCGAAAATCGTAAATATCGGATTTTACCCGAAAACGAAGGATCCTGGGTTTGATTCATGGTGTTTCTGCTGCCATTCTACTGTAATATCATTTAAGAGCTATCTTAGGTCCAACTAATATTAAAAATGAGTCAGCATACACAAGAGTTAAAAAACGTACAAGCGCCATAATATGTTGTTGTTTTTTTTTGTGGTTCGCATCGGCAAAGTTGACATCATAAACCCATACGCGATTAGATACGCGCAAGCGGCGTATATATATATATATATATATATATATATATATATATATATATATATATATATATATATATAAATCGTCCGTTGTTGCTGTTTTCACCGAGGGTTTTTTTTTTCCCAGTTATATATATATATATATATATATACATAAACGCCGCTTGCGCGTATCTAATCGCGCATGGGTTAAAACCTTAACCGATTAGACCATCCCGGCCACTGGTTTCGGCGGACTCAATTTCTGGCCAGCTCTCTGTGTACTACTAGTTTCGAATTCGCTTAACAGGGTAGACGACAACCGTTGCTGATTTAAGGCCCGCGCTAGTTCCGAATTGCGGCAGTGACGTGGCACGTCATCTCAGCTTTGCAAATATCGGAACAGGGCCCGTCTTCCAAGATATCTAGGGAACCACTCCTCCCCATAGGGACAGGCTGCACCGTATATATAATGGGAATGAGTGAAGATTGACAAGTGCAGCCGTAGTAATATTGTGAACGAAGAGGGGAGAAGGTGATTATTAAATTTATTGCATTAAAGTTAGGGAAAGGGAAAGGTATATATATATATATATATATATGGCTTGCACAGGACGTCTGCCATGCTGGTGTCAGAAGCCTGGCGGTAACGCAGTAGAAAGTGCGGTGTCACGCGTCAACGAGCGTCTCGGGACATTTAATAATACACTAAAGGCTGGTTCACACTGCCCCATTTTCTTGCGTTAAGTTATGTTACGAAATATTGCGTTGAAGTCACCGGGACCTCTGTGCTTAATATTAAACAAGGCTACCAGTTCAAGGAGAAAGCATGACACGCGACATTCGAGACACGAATGTTTCGGTGACTTATACGTAACGTGACTTAACGTAAGAAAATGGGGCAGTGTAAACCAGCCTTTAAGGCTATGCTGTCACGCGTCCAGGCCACATTTCAACATAAAATGTAGTATTTTGATTGTAGTTTCCTATTTATCAATATATCTAAACGCAAATAATAAACATTCCTTACTACATGTGCTCAGGGTCTCAGTGCCTTTGTTTCGTTAATATTTTGAGGTCGTTTTATATGTTGGAAACTCGACAGATGCACCACTCAGCAGCTCTGTTCTCAAAGCACTTAAAGCTCTCTTAAAGAGCTTAAAATATTCTCAACAATACGTTTTTCGAATGGAGAGGCGTTTGTTTCCAAACCCTGAGCACACCTCGTTTGATTTTGTTGAAGGACGCAAAGAGGTCGGTGCGGTTTATAATATTTAGTTATGCTGGGCCTTTCTGCGTGATGGCTTGTTTTTATACCGCTATCAAACTTTTATACGCAAGTTGTTGTTTTTTTATTTATACAGCAGCGGTACGTTTTTATTCACGGGTCAAAAAGATTCCTGGTGGTGCCATTTACTTCTTGTGAAGAAGGTATACCACTTCGCAATATTTTGGTCTACCTCGCATGCGTCCCATGTACATAAATGTCTTCACCCCGGTCATGCATAATTGCTTTCTCAACTAGTCCAGCGAGTTATTGCGTATTTGGTTTTCGTCATAATTCTGTCTCAGATGGTAGAACACAGCTAATCGCACCTCGTGCAGTCAACCCGAAGACATAAAACGTGCCTTATGGGCGTAACCAACGTACGAGGACCACAGAAAGGCACTAATGGATACCTTTGGCAAGGTTGAAATCAACGCCAGCACAACGCAAATACTCATTTTCTCGAAAAGTGCATGAACTAATCGGTTCGCGGTACTCTAACCATTGCTTGACCTGATGGATGCGGCAAAATTGTCTTCTAGACATTGAAAAACAGAATGACAACCTAATCAGTGCATATCGCATCATGCACAACGTCCGCCCTAATTGGTCTATGCGTCCCGCCTGAGAAGCTATGTACAGTCTTCACTCTTTTTACTTTTCTCCTCTCCCCTCAAAACGTAAAGATTCACCTCGCTTCAGATAGGCTACTATTTCGGCCTACACTTTACATTTCTTTCCATTTTATAGAATTTAATTATGTTTTATTGCAAGGTAAACAACAACCTGCACTCGAGCACTTAAGAATAGGATTTCCGGGAAACCATTTGATCATGTGATGCGGCTAAACATAAGTTATTTTGTTGCTAATGACAGAACGAAAAAGAATGATGATGACGTCTTTGTCAAAAATAGTTTTGAGGACGACTAGCGGAGTCAGATTTTCCTGTGGCCAAGCGAGCAGGACACACCATCTCAGAAAGATTTTATTTTTCATTTTTATTTTTGGTGACCTCAAACTCATGCTCACCGCCATCGCTGGATTGGCTATAAAGAACGACAACTACAGCACGAAGGGTGTTTCATGGCAAAGGATTAGTTCTAGCGTCGTTTTCGTCGCTACTTTCATTGCCTGTTCCCCTTCCCCCTGTACAAAGTAGCAAGCAGTGACTAGCCTCTCAGGTTAACCTTCTCGCCATTGTTTTCCGTTTTCTCTTTTTCCATACTCACACTCTAATTATCGAGGAGGGTCACACCCTTCCGCCTGACTCAAGAAATAGGCAGTACAGATAGAAAGAAACAAGTTTAAAATGTATTTATTATTCACGAACTGACTTGCCAAATTTGAAAATTTAACTCGTAGCAATCGCTGGTATGGCATATCAGTGGCATGTACACTGCGAGCGTAGGGCCATTTAATAACACCGTAGGCGATGCTATTTTTTATTTTGATATCGCCAAGTTGTTGCAGAGAAAAGAAGCGTACCTACATATAGAAAGCATGTAGCTATAGTAGGCATTTACGTAAAGCTTTAGTCTTTCCATGTACGTGCCTCTTATGATAATGCTATCGGTGACTCACTGAGGACACTAAGTTGAAGTGAACGTCTTAATTCTTCAATCAATTAACTTATTATTTTGGTACCAGTGCTAGGCAATTAATCTCATTCAGAAATGACCATCAGGGCAAGCGAAGCATTCAAAAAACCCCATCTGGCCAAAAGGGGGTCAGAGAAATTCTGTACTTTTTTTTTTTTAAATATTGATATATTCTAGCTACCAGAGTTCATTGCAAGACAAAACATTTATTTATGACAACAATTTTTTCTGCAAAATTGAAACTTATTTTTGCTGTATTACACTAAACATTACACTAAATAGATTAATGTAAAAAAATTATAAATGTTTCGTTGTTACTTACAACGAAATATTTGCCTTAGTTAAACAAAAAAGGTCCGGAATGTTCCGTAAAAAAAATATATATTCCTACTTAAGCAAAACCTAAAGCAAGAACGTTTGCACACAGTTCCTGTGTGCAAACGTTCTTGCTTTAGGTTTTACAGCGTCAGCTGGTAACCTCAAGCTCTCTGAAGATTCTTGTCGTATCAACAAAATACTCTGCTCTCTCCACACCTCAAAGTAGGGATTACAGGTCACACATGTAAGGTATCGTTTACTGTACTCAATCGCCTCTTCGTATATCTTATAAAACTATTATGCGCGTTTCTTTGACCCTGGCTTTCAATGAGTTACATGTCCACTCTACTTGTGTCTCGCATTTCACCAAAGATGTGATGAAAAATTTACCATCGAAGTCAATTATTTATGGTGATTAAAACAAAATAAAGGTCTACTAGTTAACTTTCTAACATCGTAAAAAATGACAGCCTTCGCGACATTTAACCAAATGGTGTAAATCGATTCGATGAAACGGCGTTCGGTGAATTGTGTATCAAACGGGAAACAATCTGCGCGCTGTCGTCGGCAGTGACGTTCAGGGGCGCACCGCGGGCACGAGCGCGAGCTCCCGATTGGCTCGCGAGTCAGTCGAAGACTGGGTTTCATGTCTTGTCCTTTTTGTGGGTGAGCAGTATGCACCGATCCCCACAGATGTCACCTCATTGAATGAAACGACATCCGATTCAATGTCTGGATTTGCTGTATTCAATGAAGAGTGTGTATATTTCAGTATAAATTTGTATGCATTAAAATTAGTTACATGTTGCATGTGTCTACACAAAGCAGCAGGAATGGTAGAAAGTTTGCGTTGCGAGCTCTTGTAGAAAGTAGTTACATTATGCCTGCTATACTTGCTCCTCAACATGTGGCTATGTTTGTTTCCTCCATCTTCGTCAATCCACAGGCTTTCAGCGTTTGAAATTTAATAACTAAACGAAAAGTCTAGTGTTTCGAAATTCACATCTGTTTTGTAATACCGTATTCAGACGCTCATTAAGATACTGTAAACGACTTAATTTTCGCGGGCTCAAATTTTCGCGAATCGGGCCAAAGCTGAAAATTTGAAATTATTCGCGGGTTATAATTTTCGCGAATCGAGTGTTGCTTCCGTAGCGTTCACATATTGCCCGAAGTGTTCGCGGGACGTCTTTTTCGCGTTCGTAGGCGATTCGCGAAATTCGCGAAAATTAGGTCCTCGCGAAAATTTAGTCGTTTACAGTATGTTGAATACGGGGGAATTAGAAACACTAAAAAAACCGGCGAAGATCATGCAGACAATGCGGAAACTTTCACTGGGGCAATTTTTTTCGGGTTAGCACTTGGGGCCCTCCTTTCAGGGAGCAGTTAGTCCGGGATCAAACCGTTCAGGATCATTATACGACGGTAGCCGTATTGGCGACGACAGGGGCGGATCCAGAACTCCGTTTTTTTTTGGGGGGGGGGGGGCGGGAAAAAATGTGTTTTGTGTGTGTGTGGGGGGGGGGGGATCTAAAGTAAGATGAACAGGACTCCGGTTGCACCTTTTGTTTTAGCTGCCACAGAGCCACACTGCGCCGACGGCTCCTAGAAGTGCGCCGCTGCGCCGTGCTTTGAAACCGACGCCGTGCTTTGAAACCGACGCCGCGGACATCAATCTCGGTTGAAGCGACGGAGTGGTTCTCCAAGTTCAGAGAACAAGTGTGCCTGCTAGGGTGCGACCTACCCTATTTTGAACCCTCGTCCTTGAGTACCGAGCCTTCTACCACCTGGCAGGCCGGTAGTCGGTTTTATTTCGGGGGGGGGGGGGGGGGGGGGTCGAATTTGTTTGGAAGGGGGGCCGCCCCCGTCGCCCCCCCCCCTCCCCCTCCTTGGATCCGCCCCTGGCGACGAGATGTTTTGGTGGCGCCACCTCGCGGGCGCCCTCCTGTGCCTGCGAAGTTCCTTTGAGAAAGACCGCCCAGATGCAAAGGGGTTTTGGTGCTACTGAATACTGAAATACTGAATACTGACGCGGCTGGTAGGATGCGAGCAGACGACGCGCTATGTCAAAGCACGAAGTGGTTATGTTAGTTCACATCTGTGCCGATTAAAAACGGTTTATTTCTCTAAAACAAAAACTGTATAACGTTTTTGTGAGTGATCTTTCTAATGAATAACAGCGCCTCGAAGTTGCAATTTATATTAGAACATATAATTAGAAATTAGAAATTAGAAAAATCTTTAAAATGTTAAAAAAGAAGCCTCGAGCTGCACATTACAGCTTGAGCGGTGTGCGTCAGGGATGTTCACAACCTCTCTTATTCTTGTCTTTTTTTTTTTTTTTTATCTGCGGAGGCTGTTGTAGGAAACGGTTTTGTATTCACCCGAGTAGATGACGTGCTGTTCTTAGCTATGCCCGCGCACACAGTTGTGTTGCGAAGTGCTGCACACTTGTTCTAGCTAAAGTCCCTTGACACTTCTTTTACAAGTAACGACAACCAATACAAATGACAAAGCACATTCCGCTGGATACAAATGGCGGCATTCAGTTCAAACATCCGCTGTGCGCCGCCATTCCCTTCCTAAAACCTGCACCGTCATTTAGTCGGCGCTTCAAAGAATGTCGCTACTTGTAGGGAGCTCTTATCTAGGGACTTTAGTTCTAGCTACATTAGGCTTGCCGATACCGGCGCTTCCAACAAAGTGTGACTCGACAGTTGCTGCCGAGCAAATGCTCGTCAGCGATTGACGCTTAACTCCTCCCGAATCGAATACGTGCCAAAGAAGTTGGTCACATCGCGACTTCTGCTCAAAAGAAAAGCAGAAATTTTTATAAATTCCTAAATTGTCGGCCATGGCCCAGCAAATTCAGGTGATTGATTAATTTGTTTCATCCTTTTTTTTACTAAAAATTGCTTACAAACTTAAAACCGCTAGCTGAGAAGCGCATCACGCATTCTGCGCATTTCGGTCCGCAAATATTAAACATACAAACCGTAGTAATTCATAGCAGGTGTATTCCTCATTTTTTAAGACGCTGAAGTGTCACCGACTTTCTAGATTGAAGGCTTCGATCGCGAGGGGGTCTCGCACGTTTCGCACCGACCGGGTGGATAAGCAGGGATTTAGTTGAAACGACTCCGGAAGCCAGCCACCGCTTCTTCCTGCCGGTTATTTTGAGGAAATTATTGTTTACTGGTTTACAAAATTCGAAAAGGAATCAACTCGCAACTAATGAGAGACCAACACTCACAGAACATGCCTTGGAACCAACAGTATACACGGAGTCGCTTTTACTGAAGTGTTTAATACACGCACGAGAGGTTCTCGAATTTCACTTTGCTATTTTCAATTTGATGAAACATTCCTTTCTTAGTTTTATTTCGTCCGAATCATAATAAAAAAAATACATTCTACTCGCCGCGCTAGATGTAGTAGGATAAAGCGCAGGATATTCTATTTTTATCATCCAGCTTTTTGTACATGAGGTAGAGAACAGCACACCACCATCCGAGCGCTTCTAACGCACCTTCATGTTTTAAAAGTAGCGCAAGGTGCGTCGATGCACGAGGCACGTGCAACGTGCAGCCCTTGGGAAGATCATGGCGGCACAGCGCAACAAAAAAAGCTAGATTTCAGACGCCGTGTTCTTCCCAGAAGTGGCGCGCGGCACGTGTAATTGAGCATTTCCACAACAATGAATGGCGCCACTTTTCCCAGGATAGAGGGGCTTTAAGCGCTTCTAGGGCCGTATATTAGTGAGAGTTTGGCCAATAAGCGGAGCAAACGCCGCCGCCAGCGCCGAATACTCCACCCGCGGTTAGAGCGTAAAGTAAAGGTGCGACACAGGGCCGACCAATCAGCAGACCGCGACGTCGCAATATTGGAAACGACATTTAAAGCGTGAAATAGAAGCGTTCAATCTCGGCCTCTCTACTTCATCTCACAAATGTCTGCAGTAAAGACAAAGGCACAGGTACGTGAGCCTAGCTCAGCGAAATGCTTTTGTTAGTACGAGAACTCGTGCATAGGAGGCACTTTCCAATGCCACGCGCTCGTGCCAATGCCTTTGTCTGCACTGCTGATGTTTGTGAGATGGAGTATCGGTGACAGTTTGCTCTTGGCCGGCTTGCTAGAACAGCGTCTCAGCTGAGACTGACTGAAAGAAAACAGTGCAAAGGCTGGGGCGCGCGAGCGGCTTGAGACGTGGAGTTTCGCTGGGCTCGTGCGCTGGCTTTGGCAGTGCTTTCTTTCCCGTCTCAGCTGAAACGCTGTTTCTATACTCTGTTTCATACTTAGCGTGCAACGCTGTCAAAGATAACTGGCGCGAGCGCGTGGCTTCTTCTAGGGTTTTGTTTGCGCGAGAACGCGTGCAAATGATCAGCGAGATCAAGCCCCACTCTCGCGCCAGTAGCTTTAACAGCGTGTTGCGCGCTAAGTATGAAACAGAGTATAGCAAGTCGGCCCTTTTTTGGAGTGCACGTTCATTTATTCTACCCTTGAATATGGGCGTGACGAAAACCTCACATGCGCCAAGTTTTCAGTTACCAAGAGTTATACCTTTTTACTCTAGCGACGCTAAAACGGCGTAAATTAGTCGAGTCGCGTTTTTAGAGCTCCTGATCACAGCTAGGGTCTGTTTCGTGGCCTGTGGTTGGCTCCGAGATGCTCGCCTATTCAACCCAATGTATGGCCAAACTCTCCCAATACACGGCCCTGAGCGCTTCGACACCTCAGTGCCAAAAGTATTTGTTGGCACGACTATACTTCGTCTCACCCTATACTTTGTCTCACCTTAGCATGGACTAACTGCGAAGGCTGTGCAAGCGCGAGCGGCCAGCCTTGACTGCCTTGACTGGAGCACTCGCTGCACGAGCGCCCGTGCAGCCGCCGAGGCTTCATCCGAAGCAACTATAGCTCGCGCTTTTAGCATGCGCGGCTAACAATAGTCCATGCTAAGGTGAGACGAAGTATAGACCTTTCCAAGAAAGAGCGTGTGCCCGGTGCCATTTTGAGTGTTCGTGCGTATGGCGCGTGCTTTGCTCGCTTTCCGAAGCGACGAACACGCACGTGCTGGACTGTGAAGATCGCACGCTGGACTGTGATTTTGTAAACATTGGAAAGGTCTATAGCATGGACTAACCGCGAAGGCTGTGCTAGCGCGAGCGGCCAGCCTTGACTGCCTTGACTAGAGCACATGCTGCACGAGCGCTCGTGCAGCCGCCGCAACTTCATTCAAAGCGACTAGCTCGCGCTTTTAGCACGCGCGGCTAACAATAGTCCATACTAATGAAGACGACGTATAGGCGTGCCACGTGCGGTTTGAATTTTTGGTAAAATATCCTACTACAAATATCGCTTCGCCAAATAAACACAACGCGTGAAACCGGGTTTGTCGCGCGTTATCCAAACGGCGCATGAAGCCAGCTGACGAGCCGAGGAATCCAAGATCTGCGCGGTCTGTCCCTGTCTGTCCTACCCGTGGCGTCATAAACAATGATGATGATAGCTAGAGGAGCACCTCCTGTAGTTCGCACACGCCGCCAATACGGTTAAAGGTCTCCAAAAATGCGGCTAATTTAAAAAAATGCACTCAGAAAATTGAAGGCGCCTTTTTGATCTATCGCCCAAACGTCCCGTATGCCAACGCATTCGCGCTATCGCGCCCAGCGCGACGAAATTTACAAACTGCGTCGTTATTTATGGCGCACATGACGGCGGTCTTGAGACTCCGTGGTGCCTTTTCATACGCTACGACGAAATTTTTAAGACGATGCTACTGTCAGCTTCCCTATCCGATGCGGTCCGCTCCAATGCTCCTCTACGACACGCTTCTCTCTTCATATGTGGCCCGCTCCGCTATCCGCTATGGCACCTTTGCAGCTATCCTATGTTGCCCACTACGATATCTGCTGCGTCCCGTTCAGGGGCGGCGGAGAAAAGCTCACCGGAGAAAAGCTCACCGCAAAACCGGCAGATGCGGAAAAAAGCTCACCGACTTGTTTTTAAATTTTTTGTTAGCTTAGTGGATTGTGCGTCACACGTTGCAATTTAACACAATTAGAATTCGTCACATCATTAAAAATAAGTGTCCTCTTTTTTTAAATATCCTTGAAGTTCATTGGGCATAATTACTAGTTCCTCAGAAATCTAGTAATCACCCATTCTGTATATTAATGACGCCGCAAGTATAAAATCAGAACATCGGACATCCATAAAAAAGACAACAATTTATTGACAGCTTGACAGTGCGCCGTCGGTAGTTCTGTCAGATAAAGAGCTCGGTTTTCTGCGAGCTAATATGAATAGCGGTGTGAGAACCGTTTTCATATTAGCGTTTTTCAATAATAAGACTTTAGTTGCGAGATCAGTTTTGTTCTGTCTTGTTTGTTGTCTTCACTCCGTCTTCGTTGTTTCAGCAGGTTTCATCATGTATAACGTACCAACTCGCCCAATTCGCTACATTACAGACGACTAGTTATTTTATAGGTCACGAGTAACAACAGTGACAGTGTGCAGCTCTGAAGGTCATGGGTGGCTGGCCGTAGAAGGGCACTATCACACAAAGGCAACGTGTGGAAACACCAGCACGAACGGCTAGAAAACGTGCTTGTCCGTGGAAGAAAGAAACCTTGATATGCTACTGACCGTTCTATCCTTTTTTCAAAGGTTAACAAAAGCTTCAAAGATAATTTCAAGCACCGCGTTGGTTCGTATGCACTTTCGGATTTTCGGCATTTAAAGTTTTTCGTTTTAGGTTTTAGGCAGATATTATTAAGTTTTTTTATCTTTTTTCTGTTCTTCAAGTTCATGAAGTTTTCAGTTAGGCTTCCGTTGCCTAGAGTAAACCACAGAGAACACTCGCCCGCAATTATTATTTTGGGAGCAATATACCCAATAAGCTGAACAAATATTACTTAAAAGGACATTTTCTTTTTGAGAAAGCTGACGAATTTTAATGACAATAAATTGATGTATGTTAAGCAGAATTCAACTGCCTCCCTATAAAAAGAAGAAAAAAATCGGTGAGCTTTTCTCCGCATACGGTCAATGGCCGGTGAGCTTTTCTCCGCATCCGCTGGTTTTGCGGTGAGCTTTTCTCCGGTGAGCTTTCCTCTGGGATTCCCCGTTCAGCTATGCGATGCATTCCGCTCCACTAACCAATGCTGCCCGCTCCGCTATCCGCTCCGTGACCCACTCAGATATGCGATCCCGGGATGCGGTCCGCACCACTACCCTCTACGGCTCCGTCCTCCATCCATATGTAACCTGCTCCGCTGTCCTATGCTGCCCGGACTGCTAGCCGCTGCGGCCCGCTCAGCTATTTGATGCGGTCCACTCCGCTATCAGCTATCGCTGTATATGCGCCTTATATGCACGGTGGCCCAGCGCTATGCGGAGAGCAAGTCGTCTGCTTCTCGCGCAGGGGTTGCTGTGACATCAGAGCGACGACGCCGAGCACTGATTGACCTTGTTTGAAAGAATAGTAGGTAGAGCTCAATGCTAGATGCCTTGAGGTGTACCCAATATCTTCTTTTTTTTAATTGGCCAATAAGAGTTTGGCGTCGTTCTGACGTCAGCGCAACTTCTGCAGAAAAGGCAGACGACTCGCTCTCTGCATAGGGCGTGCAAGTTCGTCCGCTTTTTGCTCACCTCGTGCGTTTGCTTACCCTCCAAATGCGTCCACGTGTTTTTGTTTCCCCCCAAACTGAACCAATGACAGTGCGCGCTTGGCTTCCTCGTCATCGCGCGTTTCTGCGCGTTCCCTGTGATTCCCTTTGACTGGTTGTTCCTCCTTGAGTTCAGATGCGCAAAAGACGCGTTTTCGAACACTTGCTGGCCCTATCGACGTTTACAAGTACGGCCTCTGGGCGCCACCATCTTGTTGCTGATGTGGGTAGATCGTATGATAGTCAAGCATTGCTGAAGCTACCCACGGTTTCCAAACTGGCTGCCAACTCTACCGAAAAACTTTTCCTGTTCCATAATCCAGTTTCAAACTATTTTTTTTTTCGGTAAAGAAACAAAACATTTTCTATCAACGGTAGCCAGACTAGCTCTCGAAGCGCGGCTTCTTGCAAATGTCTATAGACCAGTGTCCGAAATCCTAGCCCCCAGTGATAAAAATGGGAAATAATAAACTCAAACGTAGGCTCCTGTGAAGAGAGGGCCTGAGCATAAAACAAGATTTTTACTTCTTACAGCACGCTTGGCATCGATGTTGTTCTTGGAGCTTCGGGACTACGCATTTCTGACGTTTTTGCACTACGATATGTGCGATGGTGTCTGAAAAAGCAGAGTCTTGCAAAAAGCGCAGCGCCCCCTACTGTGTCATGGCGTCAGCATAAACTAACAAGGCACCGCCCATGGAACAGATCAGACACTGGTCTATAATACGCACAATCAGTCGGCGCCAAGGCCATTGGATTTTCGCGCAGTAAGATTATTTGGTTCGCCCTAGAAACCACCTTAATGGCACCAAAACTAGGACGCCCCACAAAAATCATGTGTCAGGTCAACACCTTAGTGGTGATCGTAGGGGGAATGAAATGTAGTAGGCGAGAGGGAAGTACAAAAGGCGTGACTTGAGGATGCTAAGTTCATGATTCCATGCTTACTCCTTTGTTTTTTGTTGGGATTTATTTTTTTTTTTTTGCTGTGTGTAAGAGAACGTTTTCGTCCAAATTATGAGAGTTTCATATAATTCATATTCCAGGCAAGCTCAATGTCAATTTGTGAATGGGTGAGGCAAATATTCATTGAAATGAGTGAGCACTACTGAGTGCCAGTAGCCAAAATAAATACAGGAAATAATAATCAAAGGGTGAAATAATAAATTGTGTGTTCTTTAGTTAAAAATAAATTAAGAGAAACATTTTGCGTAGTGAAAAACTACTAATTTCAAAAAACGGTGAATTCCCTAAAAAGCAGATTTTTACTAAACATCAACGTTAGAAACACAAACGCAATTTTTGTGTGCAACCTTAATGTACGCAGTGTCTGTTTCAGATAACCATGAAAATGTGAAACATCTCTCACCGCGCACATTGTTCCGTTATCCAGCTTTCTAGTCGTACCGTTTTTGCAGGTGAGGGTACAGTTTTCATCAACGTCGAACTGCAAAGGTAATTAAAAAGAAAAACAAACACACAAAATTGTTTAAAGGTGTTTACAACAGATCAGACGCCGATACTTTAGTGTACTTGGTAATGTTGTGTCCTAAATGCATGTTTTTGTTTTGTTTTTAACAAACTTGAAAAAATATTAGTTCCTAATTTCAACCACTCCCACCCCTAAAACAAGGAACAGAATGTAGATGCATTGGCACAGAATGACTTTATTTTATCATCATGCGATACCGTCGAGACATAAAAAAAAAGCAGATTGAAAAGCTAGCAAAGGCGGAGAAACCCCACCTTGAAAATGATAAGGACGGAGGAAAGCTTACCGCGAAAATGGCGAAGGTCTTCAGAAGTGCACTGCGAAAATGTCGGGTGTGACGAAAAGCTCACTGCATTTACACGACCAGAGCATGGTTCTATAGACCTTTGCAAAAAATGTCTTCTGCGCGCTGCCATCTTTGTCTGCTGGGCTGTGGAACGCCTTCTGAGCATGCGCTGTTGGTCAGCTGTGCGGTATATCGGATGCTGCGCATGCGTCCACAGCTCAGTGACTCAGCATTTACGGCCCGGGCGCTTCGTTCGAGACTGCCAATGGAACGGTCTATAGACCCCTTTCGAAATTCGCGTGCCAGTTATTAGAAGGTCAGAACCCCTGCAGAATGGCGGAACAACTGACATCGTGGAACGTGCAAGTCATTCCATAAGATAGCTAACGTTGAAGCGCGGCCGACGCTAGGAGCCAACGAGCCAATCAAACGGCGTCGAAAGTGCAACGTCACTGCGGTCATCACCTTTTTCTGTGGGTGAGTTCTTTCTTCTGCTCCAACCAAAGATATAAAGCGTGCCGTGACGTTGCGGTTTTATACCGCTATTGTACAGGGATTCCACAGCTGCAACAGAAGACAGTATTTCGGAAAGGGTCTATAACACACCGGCATCAAGTTACTGACCCTGTGTGAGATACACGTATTATCCCTCTCTCTTTGTCACGCGCGCGTGCTGATCGCAAAAGCGAGATGTACATCCGCCGTTCCCCATTCTTATCGCACGCATGCGCGTGTCAGAACCAGATGCTTATTGGATGTGCCGCAGTCTTCACAATGCCTCGGGGCAGTAAGGAGCGAACTGAAAAGGAGATAGCTGAATTGAAGCGGTGACAAGATCCATGAGCCTGTTCGACGTGCCAGAGACACACCGGAAAGAAAGAGCGACGTCTGACTCAAGATGAAGAAGCAAAACGGGCCCGTTCTGCCATAGGCCTTTCCAAAAAACGCCGCCTGCGCGCTGCCATCTTTCTCTGCTGGGCTGTGTACCACTTTTTGAGCATGTGCTGTAGCTCTCTTGTCGGTATATCAGATGTTGCGCACGCTTCCACAGCTCAGTGACTCGGCGTTTTTTTGTTTTTTTTTTGCCCCGGGTGATAAGCGCTGGAAATATCTTATTGAATAAAAATGCGCCGACATTTTATGCATTATCTTTTATAAGGTGAGTCGCAATTTAATCAGCAAAATATGTCCTTCACAAAAGTCAAGCTGACACTAAAACGCTGTCGCATTTTGACATAGTCTGCAGCGTGGTACCGCAAGAACACAGCCGTCTCTTATACGTCTGAACAAAATATAATTCCCGACTACCTCAAAATGACCGGAAGCTTACTAATGTTGAAGGTATTCTAAGTCGCTTATTCCCAAACGGTTCAGCGGACATGCACTCGCCCTCCCAGTCTTCTTCCCTGTTGTGTCTTTCCCAGAGTGTTTACAACAAGTTTTCTTTCGTCGTACTTTATCTTGTTGCGGGCCCTCAATTAACCTCCACACACGGTGTTAGCTTTCCCTGTGACCTTGTTGAGTCAGTTTTAACGGTCAGTGGCATTGTTAATTAGGTCCTCACTGTCTTGAGCAGCATCTAGCGTATTCAACACTGCGTTGAGAAACTTGGGGGCTCGTCGCCTCACTGTATTATTTAAGGCTGTTACCCTTCTTAACGCTCCACTCGAAAACGTTCCGTCAAAAAGTTGATGAGATCCTTGAGGTCGATGGACGTTTGCCCATACATGATGTGGACAAGGTAGACAGGCAGAAAAGCAACAAGTCAGCGATGTGAATCTTCGATTGGTTCTGATGGCGCCTTTGCAGCAGCCTTCTCTTTAATACCGGACCTCCCAGGGAATTTAATTACTTTTATAACATTTATCAAAGTATTTGGTTGCATGTGATATCACACGCAACCGGAAGCACCTCATTCCCATTTTAAATAAAAAAGGACCTCCATGACACTGGACAGGACTGCCAAGGTATATTGAAAGCTGCACAAGAACCCAAAGGCAAAGTCTGCCCTTAAGTTCTTGCGCATGGCGCTCCAAAATAAAACAAGAAAAACTCAAGGCAGGGTATTTCTGCGACAAAAGCAATACCATTTGTAGATATCCCCCCCCCCCCCCCCCCCCCGCAATTCATCTGACTTCGCTCACCAATCTGTAGGCAGTATTCGACACTTATTAAGAGTGGACATTAGGACAATCGATCTTTTGTCTGGTGTTTCATCAGGCTGAAGGCTGCGAAGAGTTATGAATTTGTACAAAATAGCTTCTCGAGGCTACGTCCTAGACAAGGAGTTATTTTCATATTCTTAAACTGCGGCCGTGTCCTAGTCGCAATGATGGCCCGATATAAAACGTTGATCCGCGCTTTGCACGAACCCAAACCCACTTTAAAAGGTTTTTCGAACAAAGCTAGGGATTTGTCTCGGAGAAATGCATTAATGCATGTCACTGAGCTCTCCCAGCTGAGGTGGTTTAGCAGTTTCAACAGCCACGAGTACACCGAATTATGAAGCCATGCATTCCCCTCGGCTGGTTGTCAATGCTCGCGACTGCTTTTAGCTTGCAAGCATGCGATCATGCTATTCTGGTCAGTGGTGGCCAGCGGAGTACTTGTGATTCGTCGGTCATTGCTCCCATGACTTTTAGTATATTATAAGCGATGGTCTCTGGCTCCAGTGGATACATCTTGTCTCTATTTAGAAGGGCACCAAGACCTGGTCAAGACGGATGGTCTCACTACCTA
Source organism: Ixodes persulcatus (assembly GCA_013358835.2). Classification (NCBI taxonomy): domain Eukaryota; kingdom Metazoa; phylum Arthropoda; class Arachnida; order Ixodida; family Ixodidae; genus Ixodes; species Ixodes persulcatus. The sequence goes on along the minus strand of JABSTQ010002465.1, from coordinate 12,797 downwards.
TTCTTTATGTCTTCACGTACTGGGATCGAGGAATTGCTAGACGCCCGTGCCAGGAGCCACTTATCTGAGTCTGTTCTCGACTCAGTTTTTTTCTTTTAATCTGACTCTTTACCTCTGTCATCATTGGTGCTTTTGATGTCAATGGCATGTCTGCGCTCCCGACCTGGTCAGAAACTTCTGGTGGGTATTAATATAAGATGACTTTCGTCTCTCAGGATAAGCTATGTCAAGATGACTAAAAATTATATTTAGGGTCTATCTTAAACTGTGTATTACAATGATTCGGGACATGCCCCTCCTTTTGAGACATAAAAAAGAAGCATGTCGGGATGTTCAGTCGCGTTCTGTTAGAAATAAAATCTACGCAATAATGTAATATTTTGTATTATTATTTTTAGGACGCCCAAGGCGCGTATATTGAGCTTGTGTAATGAAAGAAACGAACTCAAAAACTCTTCAGTCCCCCTTGAATAACCAATTGATAACCGTCCTGCCAGACGTATTTCACCCCTTTACAGTCCGAACGACCGCAAGGAGGCAAGCAAGTTTGTTTAAAGTCTAAAAACAGTCAGTTTTAAAGTGAATGAAATTGGGTCCTGCCGCTTAGCCATACCATTCGTACGTATTTAATGAGATGTAAGCGAGAGCTACAAAGCAAGATATTACCTCAATTGAATGCAAGAAAAACCAAAAGATTCTCAAAAATTTTGGAATCTTCAGTCACCAGTCGTTCTGATAGGTGACTGAGGCCGTTATATTTATATTTCACTATATACACTATGCTTGCAAAGCAAAACACTTAAGGCGCGCGCGCGCGCGCAGTGAAAGCGCCGTTTGGGTCAAAAATTCTCGCGATTCGAGCTCCGGTTTCGCTTGCACTTAAGGTGAAACAGAGTGTAAGACAAGAAATCTGCGTCTAACGTTCTATCTTACCATGCGCCATGAAAAATATACCGGTTCTTTTACGGATTACCCCTCTCAAAGCACCAGTTTCGTGGATGGGCTTTTCTTAGAATTAAAATAAAACAGTAAGATTTTTGTTTTTTGCATGGGACAATTTTTCTTAGTAAGCTTTATTCGGGTGAGCTTATCTCTAGTGACTTCATATCTGGTGCGTTTTTCGATACCGCCTGCTGTTGTCACTTCACCATCTGTCCATTGATTATGACTATCAAAGACATCAAGGTTGCTACGCTGACGAGACTAGTAGAGTCGTTGTGAAAAAGAAAAAAATGTCATCGCGTGTTATTGGTCGTGCTGTGTGTAAGAAACTATAGATGAGCCGAAATGTTACGTCCATCAAAGTATAATGCTCATTACACTTACGTTGGGATACACGGTTAGCCTCCTCCTTGGGCAGTTGTCTTCTGTTTAAGCAAAAAATAGGCAATTATATTGTGTACATTTACAATACCTCCCTATAATTAGTATGTTTAATTAAATTGCACGACGATTCTATTTATTATTTTGCGCCTACAGCAGATATACTCATGGTGTTTAAAACCCGAGACTGTAGTGAGGGGAAAAATATAAAACTTTGAAGTCAAAAAACAAAATGCACAGGAGAAGACGTCATAAATGCACGTAAATCGTTTATTTTCTCTCGCTCCTTATATACCCCGAAAGACACCAACAACTCCTCTCCCGGACATACACTTCGTTCACACAATGTACCGATTCTACACGTAGATAATACCAATCAGCTATCGAATAACCTCTTAGAGATGACCGCAGTCATTTTCAATACAATCATCACCAACTTCCCTCCCTGACACATCCTTGGTTCAAAACGCTGCGACTGACCGGTTAAATACCATACAATAAGCATTTAGACCCTTCGGTGACATTATACGGAAAACCTTTCTAGACACGTCCAAGCATTCATCTCCCCCCTCCCCCCTCCCCCCCCCCCCCCATTTGTTTTCCTTTTCTTTTCTCAGGACAAACTCTCCGTTCACAATGCTCGTAAAAAAATTTAAAAATTACAATTGAAATTTTTTTATTTACTGTCAAGTTGCATCGGGGCCTGGTAAATAAAATTTTCTATTGTTTTGATTCTTATGGTTTCTCTTATGATCTTCTTGATATCATTACGCTCTTCGTGTAAAACTTCCGTCTCTGACCATCCTGCCGTGCAATTGTTACACACTCCAATTTTTCTGCGACTTCTAAGTTTCCTTTTCTTTTTTTTTTTTTTTCTCTCACCACAGTCTCGGGTTTTAAACATCATTATTGAATAACATCAGCTCACCTGCACGCTCACTGTTTTTTTTTTTTGCTACAAGATAAGCTGTACTTTAGTTTCGACAACATGTGTTTTAAATAAGAAAGACATCTTAAAGTTTGTATTAATGACTTGTATTAGTCTTAAAGCACACGCGCGTGTACTATAGAACGATTCTCTCAACAGTATTTAACGGTAAATTTTATTTTATCTTTCCACATTATCTATAGACAATAGCTAGTGCCCGTGCATTAAAGTTTATTTATTTTTTCACGAGTGTGCCTGCTATTTTGTTGCTTTAAATTTTGTGTCATTGGATGGTAATATTTATTGCGATACCCCTTCCCTATGTACTGCACGTGGAAGTAGCGTCTAAAAGCAGTTCCATAAATAAGTCAATCTATAGTCGGAGACAGGTTCAGAGTTCAGTGGAAACATCTTCCCACTTTTTTTCACTTTAGCAGAGCGGACGGTGGAGAGGAGGTCTCCTCCTCTTAAGCATCCGCTCTGCTAAAGTTGAAAGAGGTGTCACCGACTCTAGTAGCTAATACTTTACTAGGCGAATGCAGGAAACTCTCCTCAATTGCATTAGACAGAACGACGGCCGCGCCATAAACCGACCCTGGTGGAGGTGTTTATTTAGCGACGCCTCTCTCCCCCACCTTCCTCCTCTCCGCCACGTGAAGGCGGCGCCTCGGCATGCGGTGCGGTTGGCGGGATCGCGAATGCAAAGACGGTACCACTGCGGCCGTCACGCGTGTTTCAGCAGATCTTCGTTGTCGGCTTTTTGGTGTATTCTCGTGGGGTGTCCTGCATTCCCTTGTAAAGTATTTGATAGTAACGTTGTCCTCCGTCGCACTGCTGACATAAACTGCGGCACCGACACGTGTTCCAAGGAGCCTGCGCAAAGCGGAGAGATCGACGTCATGGACGAGCTTCGCTGGCTGATTTTCAGTTTGAAGCCGCGCACAAGATCGGACACTTCTCATCCCGCAGCGCCAACTAAAAGTTTCTTAATCAGTATTTTACGTCCTGGCTAGGCTGATATGAGGTCAAGCGTAAATTCTGCGACAATATGATGGCCCCAAAATTCAAATGTAAGTAAAATAAAAGATTTAGCTAATCAGCTAACAAACCACATTTATCTCTTCTCTAGTGTCCCCGACCGCCCCCAACTTAGTCATAGGGCTAAAAAAACCTACCGCAAGTTCTCTTCTTTTTAATACTGGTATTTCTTATAAAATTGTCAGAGTTCTTTAAAAACACAAAAATCTATTGCTCTTTGATACTATTTCAAATTTTTTCCCAGTCGCTTTCACTTAGAGAGTTGCCTGCTGATTGGAAGATAGGGAAGGTAGTGCCACTCCACAAAGGAGGTGATAAATATTTCCCGGATAACTATCGACCAATTTCGCTTACTTGCATTCCATGCAAGATACTAGAACATATCATCTACTCACAACTATTTCAATTTTTAGAATTTAACCTTTTCTTCAGCACCGCTCAGCATGGCTTTCGTAAATTCTTCTCTTGCGAAACGCAACTTTTGTCATTCACCCATGATTTGCACTTAGCGCTTGACCGAGGGTCCCAGGTAGACTGATTTTCTTGGACGTTTCCAAAGCATTCGATAAAGTTTCACACAAGCTGCTGATATTAAAACTTAACAGTCTTAACATTGACACAAATGTTCTGTCCTGAATAACTTGTTTTCTCACTAATCGTTCTCAGTTTGTAACCGCTAACGATGAAACATCACCACTCACCTCCGTCAATTCTGGAGTACCACAAGGTTCTGTATTAGGTCCGTTATTGTTCCTTATCTATATTAACGATTTGCCGAATTCGATCTCTTCTTCAGTTAGTTTATTCCCTGATGACTTTGTTATTTACAGAGAATTTACTAACGCCTCGGATGTTCTGAATTTACAAGCTGACATTAACCATGTTTCAAGATGGTGTGAATTATGGGGGAACTTAACACGACTAAATGCAAGGCCATGAGAGTATCGCGTAAATGTAATTTTCCTTCTTCTTATTTTCTCGAAGATGTCCCCTTCCTTTCTGTCTCTTCTTATAAATACTTAGGTATGTATATAACCTCAGATATTTCCTGGCAAATGCATGTTGAGTATGTTATTCAAAATGCTAATCGAATGCTGGGTGATCCAAAACGAAACATTTCCCTTGCCCCTTCATCTTTGAAACTAACCCTGTAGAAAACGCTTGTACGCTCTAAATTACAATATGCTGCTTCTATCTGGGACCCCGGTCATTCCAAACTAACTAACGCCCTGGAATCAGTTCAAAATCGCTCTGCTCGTTTTATTCTTAATAACTTTCATCGCACCGCAAGCGTGAGCTCCATGAAAACTAGCCTATCGTTGCCTTACCTCAATTTACGTCGCAAAATAGCTCGCTTGTGTCTTTTTCATAAGATATACCGTACTAACTCATTACTTCACAACCGACTGCTGAATCATCCGTCTTATATTTCGTCACGCATTGAATATATGTATAAATTAGACATTCTAAAATGTAACACTAACGCACTCCGAGAGTCATTCCTTCCGAAAACTTCACTGGATTGGAACCACCTTCCCGCATCTATCGCAACAATTATTCCTGATTATGTATTAAAAAACTGCCATAAATAATCTATACTGCTCAGATTGAGCTGCAAAGTGTATTACTGCTACTAGCCCCTACTCACCTCTGTAATGCCAATGGCCTTGAGGGTATTTTAAATAAATAAATAAATACGTCATTTTAATATACGTCGTTCCTATACTTTTATACTTGAGTTTTTTCGTTCAGACCACTTCTCCCGCACTATTTTGCGACACCGCTAAGAAAACATATGAGAACTGTGTTAGTCATATGGATCTCGCTTATTAGAGCTATAACTTTCGCCAAATGAAAGAAACCTCTAAATGGGAGCGACCGAGGTCCCTACAACCTGGAATAAAATGAAGTTACTTTTGAACACTCCCGTAACTTTTTTTAAACCTCCATTCCACTACCTAATTACCAGAATGCCTGACATCACGAGGCGCGCTGGTTTGAAAAATACGAATTTCAATTAACATCTGTAAGATCTTTTCGTTTTTTTTTTGCATCTTTGATTAACTCCTTTTCATTTCATTTTTTAATTTCTTGTTTGTTTGTTCTTATTGTATATACATCTTAAAATAAAAATGTTAAGTTTATCGCTTATTAAAGAATTTTATCAGATTTTGGTACCTTATTTGTTAAAAAAAGTGGGAAATGTTTTGCATAAACTTTTTTTTAACAATTAACTTTCCTTGCAATCTAAGTATTCAGCTCCCACGATCCTCAGAAGCATCAGTCATGTCTCACAGTGATGTGGCTTAGAACAACGTACGTACCCTTATCAATGCAGTTCCCATTTTGGCAAATTCCGACTTTACTTACTGATGGAATTAACCAAAACCATGATGACCACTTGTACTGAAAAACATTTTAAAAAATTGTAATTAAAAGAAAATAGAAACAAAATATGGAAAGTACTGATGGACCAACGTCTAAGCTAGTGAAAACGTCATACGGCGTTTCTGCCACCCAAGATGCAACTATTGGTCCCCGCCTTTCAGCAATCTAACATAAAAAAGAACCAAGCAAATTATTTTGATAATGGTACTGCTATCTGTATGGTGTTTTGGCTTTTGGTAAACTTTATTTTCGCTATCATTTACTGACTTTTTAAAAACCTAGCTAAGACACAAATTTTACGAAAGAATTACACACAAACGATAAAACACGAACGCACTGTCCGGGTTCTGTCCTTTATGTTAATTCTTTTGTAAAGTTTTATCCAGTATCAACGCGCTCCTCCCTAAAAAATAGAAATATATGATCAGTAACTTATTGTTTATAGCTGCCTGATATCGTGCTTTTCAGTATATAAGAGAGGTATGATAGGGCTGCCCGCTATCTCCCATGCTTTTTGTGGTTATTCTGGATCTACTGTGCCGAAGAATTCACAGAAACGAAAGCGGTTTTCTGCTAGGGTATGGTACCCGTCTAGCTTACCGGGACGACAGGTCATTTTTTTACGCGACGCCGACATCTTTCTATTATACTTCGTTTCAGCTTCTGTCCGAGCGCGGCCGATGTTACGAGCCGAAGGGCCAATCAAACAGCGAAAAAAGCGCAACGTCATGGCGTGCTCTCTGCGCTTGATAGGACTAGCCGGCGGAGGAGCACGCACAGAGAGACGGCGAATACCGGCTAGTCCTATCAACTGCAGAGAGCACGCCATGACGTTGCACTTTTTGCGCTGTTTGATTGGCCCTTCGGCTCATAACATCGACCGCGCTCGGACCGAAGCTGAAACGAAGTATAGTCAAACGCATCCTTACCGGTTCCGCAGCGCTCCCCGCAGCGCAACGGAACCAAGCGAAAATTTATTTGCTTGACTTTGGCAGATTCCCAGACACTTCTCATCTCTTTAGTGCCCGCAACGCAATAAATTCCCAATTTCTTTTATTATTATTATTAGAAAGGGAGTAGTACATTGTAACTATGCCTGATCTGCGCCTGTCATATGATCTACTCCGTTCACCCATAACCTTATTTATTCTAGAAAGCCTGTCAATTAGACGACGGAGCCATTGAGTGCTCGGCCACCGGAAAAAGGCGAAGAGCAGCGCCAAATTGTTACCCAAATGGTAGTACAGAGCCACTTCTGGGGCAAGCCTTCAGCCAGCGCCAACAACACGCGCGGTGGGCTCTCAGCGAAACAACAACAAACCGCAACAGAAAGAAAAAGGAACGAGTGAGAGCAAGAGAGAGAGAGAGAGAGCACTTTATTAAACAACACATATTAAGTTTTCAAAACGTCCATGACTTGATAGATCAAGGCCGTTTGATCATCTAGTCACTCCAACGCTAGCCAGGCATTCCAGGATACAGCAACCGAGCACTGTAAAAGGCAGTGTTCTAGATTGGCGTATGGGGAGGAACAGTTAGGGCAGGAGGGATCGGAACGGCGTCAAAAGTGGACGAGCCTTGCGGGAGTTAGAAGGGTATTTGTTTGGATCTTTCTAAGGATGTGGGTTTCCGTGACATCGAGGTTAGGGTTGGGCCGAGGTAAGCGTTACTGAGAGTTACGGAGCTGTTTGGAGTAAGATTTGGTTGAGCGTTTGTAGACTAAAGCCTCACAGCTTGTTGGGGCTCGGCCAGGGGAACACAGGTGCCCGGATATATATTTCGCCGGCGATTTGATGAACCAGCTCATTACCTGCAATCCCTGCATGACCTGGGACCCACCCTGTTGTGACCGAGGATGGGTGAAGTGTGTGTAGACTGTAGAGCCGCCTCGAGGTCCGCTTTGAGAGGGTGTGGGGGGGGGGGGGGGGGGGGGGAGAGAGACTTTGCGCTGCTGCAAGGCGCGAATGGTAGCCTGCGAGTTCGTATAAATGGTATAATCTGATGTGAGAGGCTGTTCGACAAAATCTTGGATAGCATGTTTTTTGGGAGCTCCTGCGTTCGTCGTCTATGTCCCGGGATACGTAACGAGGCGCAGGGGCAAAGGGCAAGTATAAAGGTAGGCTTTGTGTAGATAGGTATATGTAAGGGAACGTCAATGGGACAAAGACCTGCCTGCTCCAGGATCCATCCACTCTGCGGTGTTATCGAGAGGCGGGCTGTTTGGAGATCCCTATTTAGGTGCAGAACAGAGGTGAGGGCGAGAAATTCTCCAATGTCGTAGAGTTTTTGGGTGGATGTGGAGATAGAAAGGTTCAGAGAGGGCTTGTATAGGGTGTTCAATAGTGATGAGAGTTTGGTGAGTTGTTGCTTGAGTGTAAAATATGGTTAGGAATAGAGAATCGTATTGAGTGTTAATGGACGAACTAGTTGGCTCACATGTTTTAGGGGCGAAGCTCCTTAGGGGCTAGCCACGTCCGTATATCTGTCCACCGTCCGCCGTAGGCCGGCGTCGGGTGCTCGTGCTTCTGCTCGTGAGATCACGTGCTCACGAGCACGTGAGCACATGCTCACGTGCTCGTGTAGCGCAAAAAACAAATTGGAAAAAAAAGATAAAAAAATTATGAAAAAAGCAAAAGAAGAAAAAAAAGAGTAGGGGGATCGGAGATGCCATCCCATCAGTCTGCTTAAAAAAAGAAAAAGAAGAAAACCACACATTCTCCTACTGCCATGAATGAAAAGGACCGAAAAGCTCGGCATGCAGCGCCTCAGCGTCTACGTAGACAGCAAGCTGCTCCGGAGACCAGGGCGCGAGAAGCTGCTGCACAGCGTCAAAAACGCCAAGCGGACCTGGAGTTGAGAGCTCGGGAAGCGGCGGCAAAGCGTCAACGCCGACAGCAAGCAGCAATACCTATGACCAAAATCAGTATCATCAGCACCACCCGAGCTTCGCCCCAATCAACATCATTCACTACGTGGAGATGCGGTCATTTTTTTCATGAAGATCTCTGCATGCTTCTTGACCACTCTGCATACCAGGTAAGTAACCGAGTGGCGTGTGTTTATGGCTGAATTGACGTCGATATGGTGTGTCCTCTTCTGTAAATGTATGACTAGAATTTTACACGAGGAGACTCTCGAGATGGGGTGTTGGTAGATATGTAGAGATATGTGATAATTGTCAGAGGGCTGCTACTGGGTATGTGCAAGATGAAGCGTTTCTGATTCGTCTGGGGCAGGTCGAAGGCCTGCTTGTGTGAGGTATTCACTTATGAAATCCAGTCCCTGCTGTGGAGTTGACTCCACTACCCCAGGTGACTCGTGGGTGCACCAGACGGTAAGTCGTTCGCGTAAAAGATGTGTGCGCCTACAGGCGCGTGGAGAAACTGGAGAGTGGAAGAAGAGAGGAGGGTTGTCGTGTCCCAGCGTGGGACAACGGCAGGGACGTCGTGACTGGACAACCGCCATCAGGCCAATGATGTTTATTCAGGGCGCAAGGACCCAACACGAGAAGGAGAGAAAGACGAAAGTGGCATCTAGTGGCCGAGAATTGTAGATCTGGCAAAGATGTAACAATGAAAGAAGAAGTGAGAATACAACATTCCCCCCCCCCCCCCCACCGTTGAGAAATGAAGAGAAAGAGAAAGATGGAAAGAAGAAAGAAGTAAACACAAAACAAACCCCCTACAAATTACATAGGACTCAATGTAATATACAAAGTACGATACGATAGACAAGAATGAATAAATGTACAATAACCTCAATTGGAATCAGCATGGTTTGTACATAATAATATACACGGAGTAACTACAAGCTTTGTACAACAATTGACACACACAAAAGATACGAAACGTTATAAACATTAGGCATTTGTATGAATCCTACTATGAAAAATAAATTCCGGGCCCGGTTCTAAGAATCTATTGGATACGCGTGTGACCAATAGCAATAAATAGTCGCACACAGTGACACAAAACATTAACATATATAACATTCACACAGCATCTCCGAATCTCACAGGTTTCCGCCGCTCTCGTCTAGAGCGTCTAACAGTCTCGTTTGTTGACGCTGTTGCGGCGGTGTTAGATGCAGCCACTGCACCTTCGTTCCACTGCACAGTCCTGTTACCGGTGGATCTTGGACCGGAAGTGTCCTGATTACCGTTAGGCTGGACCGGTGGATCCCGTGCAACAACGCCTGAGGGCGTACAGTGGGCAGGAACCGGACTGTCATCCGAGACTGGAGGCGATTCAGGAACCCAATGAATTGTCAGGCTTCCTGATGGCCGATGCTGAAACGTTTTTGAAGGCGTCGACTGTTTCTCGGGTGGAACGGCAGTGGTCAACTTCGACGCATTCCAGGCTCTTCCGTCCTCTAGGCGGAATGTCCAACGTCCAACTCGTTCCACTATTTTCAACGGCTCGCTGAACTTGGATTTATCGTAGCGCGTTTTCTTTGGAAGCCGGTAGCGCACGAACTGACCAATAACAAATGTCGGTCGTTTGGCTCCTCGTCGCTGGTCAGTGTATTTCTTGCTTGACTGTTGCCGTTGGCAGACTCGCTCTCGTAGACGTTTCATCTCCTTCACTGGGTTGCGGAGAAATTCCCGAGGTGACAGACCCAGGATATGGAGACGCGTCTTCGGTTTCCTTCCGTGGAGGAGGAGCGCTGGCGACAGACCTGTTGTGGCATGTGGGGTACACCGGTACACCCCTAGATAGTCGGTGACTGCTTCTTGTAAACGACGCTTCTCAGCGGCAGCGAGCTAAATGAAGTTCTTCAGTACTCGATTGAACCTTTCGACGAGTCCATTGGCTTGCGGATAGTACACCGACGAGTAGACGTGGTTTATGCCTCGGTCTTTTAGGAAGTCGTTAAACTGTAATGACGTGAACTGCGGCCCGTTGTCTGACACGAGACAACCTGGATAACCCTCCCGAGCGAAGACTGATGACAGAAATGTCATCACTCGAGAGGTTGTCACGTCGTGGCAGAACTGAACCTCTGGCCATTTAGAAAAATAATCAACAAGAGTGATGGCATACCGGCATGCTGGCTCTGCTTGTTCAAATGGACCAACAATGTCGATGGCGACTTTGGCCCATGGCCGCTCCGGAAGTGGAACTGGCTGCAAGGGTGTTGGTGAAGCTTTGACAGGCTTGTCTGTCGCTTGGCACACCGGGCAGCTTCTGATCACACTTTCGGTTTGACGATCCATGGCAGGCCACCAGTAGAGGTCTCGAAGCCGGCTCTTGGTCCTGACGATTCCTGGATGGCCTTCGTGAGCAATCTCAATCAGTGTATTTCTCAGTGTCGTAGGAATTACAACATTTTCTCCTCTCATCAGCATGTTATCTACAACTGAGAGTTCGTCACGAACATGAGAAAAGGGAACAATGTCGTTGGACAAAAACTTCTGCGACGGCCAGGATGAAACTACATAGTCCATCACTTGATTTAGGATGACGTCATCTGTCGTGGCTTGCTGCAGCTGTTCTTTTGTCACGCAAGGAGTGACGAACGACACGATCTCCTCTTCAAATGATGTCCCACCTTCCATGTCAGCAACTGGCAAGCGTGACAGAGCATCCGCCACACGGTTGTCAGAGCCTCGCTGATACTCAACCGTGAAGTGATACATCAGCAGACGTGAGGACCATCGCGTGATGCGCAGCGGACGATGTCCTGTACCGCGTGTTGACAGAAGGGCAATCAGTGCCTGATGGTCGGTACGTAATGTGAAGTGGCGACCCCATAGGTAGTTATGCCATCGCTCACATGCCCAGAGACATGCCAGGGCTTCTTTTTCTCCGACAGAATACTTTCGTTCTGCTGGAGTGAGCGTACGAGAGGCAAAAGCAACAGTATGTACTTGTTTCCCCGCTCGTTGCTGGAGGACAGCCCCAAGCCCATATGCGGACGCATCTGTTGCGACGATTATCGGCAGGGCGGGGTCGAACATCCGAAGCACTTGACTGGACGACAAGAGAAATTTCAACCGTTTAAAACTTTCGTTGCCATTGGGGTCCCAGATGAATGGAACGTCTTTGCGCAGGAACCGGCGAAGTGGTTCCACTTCGGTCGCAAGTCTGGGAATAAATCTTGAATAGTACTCCACCAGTCCCAGAAATGACCTGAGCTGGCTGATGTCCGTTGGCACTGGTGTCTGGTTGATGGTGTCGACTTTTTGTTTGAGAGGGGCGATTCCCTGGCTGCTAACTTGGTGACCCAAGAAAGAGAGTTCTCTGGCATCAAAGACGCACTTGTCATTCAAGCGTAGCCCCGCATTGGAGATGCGCTGAAGAACGGCTCGGAGGTTAGCAAGATGCTCCTCGCTGGATCTGCCAAAGACAATGATGTCGTCTATGTAAAATAGCACCCCTTCACAGCCATGTAAAATTCTAGACATCATTTGTTGGAATGTGGCTGGAGCAGAAGCCAGGCCAAAACATACTCTCTTAAATCGGAACAGGCCTTCATGTGTTACAAAGGCTGTCAGGTCTCTGCTATCTGGGTGTAGTTCTACCTGATGGTATGCAGAAGCCAGATCTAGTTTTGAAAAGTGGCTTGCACCAACCAGGGAATTAAGCAGTTCCTCTGTGTGTGGTAGAGGAAAGCTGTCAATAACAACTGCCTTGTTTGGCTCCCTGAGGTCTACGCACATTCTAATTTTTCCATCTTTCTTCTGTACTACGACGATTGGCGACACCCATTCAGACGCGTCAATACGTTCAATCACGTCATTTGCTTCAAGGCGCTTAAGCTCGTCTGAAACTTGCTTGCGAACCGTAAACGGAAGACGTCGCAATTTGCATTGTACTGGTGTAACAGAGAGACGGACTTTTACCTTGTGTACATAGCCTTTGGCGTGACCAAGCTCGGAAACAAAAAGATGCTTGTAGTCAGCGCTCAGTGATTTGGAAGGCGTCCCGCTGTAGATGCTTCATGTGTCGCTGTTCCAGCAGCAGCTTGTCGGTCTCCGATATGAGGAGGACCACTCTTTGGAGAGAGCCGTGATGCGGAACTTGGTTCCCCAACAGCAGCACGTAGGCGATCCTCCCACGACGAGGGGCGCTGCTGGGCTTTTTCTGGAGGGCTGTGCGCTACGCCGGCAAGCTACCTT